>LPNX010267680.1:211519-222915 GCA_001517045.1 Pseudotsuga menziesii | reverse complement strand
ACTTGTTCATTTCACCTTTGTTTTTCTTCTTCTGGGTATTTTTCTTGGGACCTTGTTGATCCTCTGAAGACTGCTTCTTGTCTCTCTTTTGCTCAGGTGGCTTTTTATCTTTCTTTTTGCTTTTTGAATCCACCCTCGAATCTCCAGCAATCAAAGCTTGATCTTTGGAAGGTTTGATGGTGCCCATCATCACCAGCTTGTCTTGTTCTTGTGTGAGAGATTCCATGAAATCTGCAAGGCTAGGCATCTTCCAGGTTCGAGCTGTGAGTTTTGTGGCATAGAAGGTCGAAACAAAGACTGAGTAGTTAGGTCCTAGCTTCGAGAGGATGGCCAATACGAGATGATCATCTTTCTTTTCGATACCACACTGCTTCAGCTGCAAAAATAGTGCTTTGAACTTGGAGAAATATAGCTGCAGGGATTCAAAGCTACCGGGACTCAGAGAAATCAACTCATTTTCAATCTGATGTCCCCTCATCTCATCTGTCTTTCCAAAAAGATCAGAAAGCTTCTCCCATACTTGATCCGGTGAAGTTATTCCATCGAGATGGAAAAGGAGGTCTCGAGAAATACTGAGACATAGGAGGCCATAGGCATCATCTCTCCGATTGTGCCATTTGATATTCTCTGCAGCAGCATTGGGCTCTGCTTCTGTAGCCATAGTCACCCTGTAGAGGCCTTTCACTCTCAACAAGATCTCCATCTCTGCTTTCCATTCAAAATAGTTGAAGGGAGTCAAAATCTGTCCCCGCTGTCAGTAGAAGGCTCCCAGTCTTGATGTCGAACCTGTAAAACAATTTTTTTTGAAGGAGAGTAACAACCTACAATGGCTCTGATACCATGTATAAATTCAGGCCAGCAGTAGATTAATTTTACCCACAACAACTATCAATTGATCATGCAAAATTGCTAACAATGGAGACTGAATATGGAGCTGTAACACAAAATTATATTAACTGAGTGTAAAATAGCCAACCCTATAATAACATAGGTTTCTGAATATATAGAATACATCAAGAGGTTGAATGCATAAGGAGGCATCCAAAACTAGCATAAAGCAGGCTTACTCAAAATAGGCAAATCCCCCATAGGTGTAAAAAGCTGATCCCAAATCTGTCATGGAGCTCACGAATTGGCAAGGGAACATGGGCAAGCTAAAGAGTAGTGGAATGGCAGCTCATACATGCTTTTGCATGGAGAAAAGAGTGGAGGATGAAGAGGACAAAAAACTAGTTCACCTCACCTAGTCTTGCTTTCCTATGTGCCTTAAAACACTGAAAAAGCAGGCAATAAAGTAGAAAAAGCAGAAGGGTGCCTAGGAGGCTAGGAATAAAGCAGATTTTATTCCTAAGGCTTTCCCAAGCACTACATGAGTCAGATATGGCAAGTTTGACCTCTATGGATAGGCAATTAGCAACTTGCACAAGGTGGGACTCATGAACTAGGCAAATAAGACAAAAATAAATGAATTAATGTCTAAGTGGGTAATACTATGGGTTGATTATTCTAACATTCATTAGGTCTAAATTGAAACTACCCAGCAGTTACATTAACTAACTTTCAACTAATTTACTAAAAATAGCAAAATCGGATTCCTGGTAAATATGTCGAATTTCTGAAAAATAGGTGTCAAAGAAGCTTCCATATCTCTTAGTCCTTGACACCTGTGTAAATCCTGAGAGTGGTTTTTGTGAATGGTTCCGTGATGGACAAAAACCTCTCTTTTTAAAAAAAAATTAATCTCCAATCAATCATAATATGCCCCGCAAGATGAACACTAAAACAGGAAAATATTAAATATTTTTAAGACCCTGAAAAATAGGCTGTAAATATTAAACTGAATCTTTCAAACCTTGACATCTGTTGCAAAAATGAGAGAGGTTTTTGTGAAAGGGTATCTTATGAACAAAAACCTCTTTTTTTTTTCTAAAATTCATCTCCATTATCTCGTGGTATGCATTCAATTTCAATAACCCAAAACAAGAAAAACAGAGCAGAATTCTCAATAATCTTTGCATTTCAATATCCTCTTTTTCATCTGACATTTCTTCTGCAGGTACAATATTTTTGGAAACAAATTTCTCTGCTGGTGCATCATCCTGAACAAGCTCGGTCTCCTTATCAATTCCTGCAACATTTCCATCAAACTATCTTCTTATTGTTTGTATTATGATAACTGCCTTTGAATTACATGCCAGTAATCTTTATCATGTATGTCCTGATCTGAAGCATTAGAAGTCTTCTGCAAAGCATGCAATAAATATCTTACCTTGAGTTCCTCATTGAGCTTATCAACACTAGCAAAATCAGGATCCAAATCATTCTCAAGAGCAGAACTTCCTGGAGAGGAAGACATATCTTCATCATCTACTTCATAACTACAAAGCTGCAATGTAGATGGAAGATGACACTCGTTTTCTATGAGATTCTCCTTGAACCTTGTAGCAGTCATTGAAGCAAACAATATTTCGATGTCTGTGTTCTCAAATGGAGATGTACATGAAACCATGGAGAAGACACTATCATTTCCTTCAGCAATATCTGTTTGTTTTGGGGATTGGAGGCTGAAATCTTTTTCGTTGAGGTTGTCATTGCACCTGCCAATCTGACTTTTCACACTAATCTTGGGTATTACCTGCTTCTCTTCGTATTTTAATTTAACAAAAATAGAATCACAATCATCTTTTTGAAGCGTACTCTCAGACTCTTGTACTTTGTTTTGCAATAGAGATGGTTTTACACATTGTTTTGTATCCCAAATGCCATTGATAGAAACCTTTTGGGAACATTGAAGGGATACTTTTACCTTGGGTCTCTGATTGAACTCATCTATACTAGCAAAATCTATCATGCTTTGGTTATTTTCCAAATGACTATCAAATATAGGGTTTCCTAGGGAAGGGAAATGTGCAGCATCTCCTTCACTACTAGAAATTTGCTTCACATTTTGAAGGTAGCAATAATTTTCTCTGAGATTGTCATTTAAGCTTTCTGTGTTGATCAAATCAGGCAATCTTTCTATGTCATCATTCTGAAATGAAGGTTTACATGATGGCGTAGACAAGATCAAATCATTTCCTTCACAAATAGGACTATGTTGTGCAGATGACAACCATTTTTCCTGAAGTTCTCATTGAACCCATCACTCTCACTTTTTAGGCCAACCACATCAGAGATATCATTCTCATAAGCAAGGCTAGATGACAGAGTGGACATTTTGTCATCATTTGCTTCACTAATTGACTGTGCAGATAGGAGGAGGCCGTCCTTTTTCTTTGGTTTCTCATTGAGACTTTTCACTCGAATCATATCAGCCATGCCTTCCAGTTTTTTCCTCAAGTCAGATATAGGCAAAAGCTTATCGTGGCAATGTTTTACTCTCAGATTCTCGTTTGAACTTTCACAAGCTACTTGTCCTCAATTTTATACAGTCTATTCTATCATTGGTTCATGAAATGCTTTATGCCCAATTTGAATAATTTAGGTCAACATAGCACCAAAAATATTTAACAGGTCTGTAGCTGAACTTTACCAACATCAAATGCTACTTATTTAGACCTTTTTGGACTGATATCTCACCGTTGAGAGTTTGTTAAATACATGAATTTACGTTTTCCTTTAACAATTTGATATTATATGGCTTAATAGAAAAATCCCCAATTTAACATTCCATGACCAAGGTCACGCGGGAAACCTCACTCCCAGCTTGCTGCAGGTGTTAAAAATTGATTCTTGGACTAGCTAAATGTTGAATTGAACGCTCCAGGTGTCTTCAAGTCTTCAGTTCACCTCCAACTGTCACGCTGCGAAACCCTAATCTCCTTCTTCAACTGCCAATTCCGATTCCTTAGCAATGTGTCTTCATTCCAACGTCTCCACCAGCTTCGTAATGCTTAATTCAAGAACCTCTTTCCCGTCAATCTCGCCTCATTCCAATGTCTGTCATGATTTGCCATTAATTTGCATACAGTTTCCACGATCTCCCTCACATGATGACTAGACACCTGTTTCAATGGTAAACTTGGCAAAACATGTATCAAATGTGATAATTGATGTAGTTAATACCTTAGGGACGAAACCCCCAAAAAAATCGGACTGAAAAATGATTATTTTGGTAAAAACGATTTTCTTGTAGCGCGTTAGTGTAACTTTTTCTGGCCAGCGCTACAGGAATCCCTGTGCGCTACAAGAATCCCTGTTTTATGATTTTTTTAACCAAAACTTCAAACAAAGTGCTGTTTTTTTTGGTAAATAACTTTAAGTAAGGTCTTATGATATTTATTTAGAACTTTTTAGAAATATATGCATCCGATAAGCCCATAAAAACCATGAAATTAATTAAATCAAGCAAAAATTAAAAATAAAACCTGTAAAATCAACTATAAACCTAAGGCTAAAATAAAAATATTTTAAAAGAAACCAAGGTCAAAACTTAAAAACAATAAGAAAAGTCATATTTTTAAGATAAGCGAATGTTTCAAAAATAGAAAACAAAAATAGGCTATAACAAATGCAAAAGATGCCCAAATCGAAGGGTTGAGAGGATCTCAAGGTCGTAGGTATCGCATCCATGGAAGATATGGAAGTAGAGGGGAAGTTCTCACACATGATTTTACTACCGACAGATTAATTGATTCCTCGGATGCCATTTGTAGCATGCGTATAGGATAAATCACCCCGGTGGCAGTGCCATATCACCTAAAGGCAGGCATCCTTCATCTGGTTTGGCATGTGGAGGTAAGAAAGTAGCACGAGAATCTGTGAGGGTGGAGGCACACTCCATAATATTTCTTGTGGGAGGGATCACCTCACGAAGGGTGGAGAGTACAAGAATGACAAACCACTACAAAGGTTTGTCTTTTCTAGAATCAATGCAGCCCTTCTTCCAGACCCCCCATCTAATAGTGTTATCCAAAGAGGGAAGGGTTGCGAAGGAGGCTGAGGAAGGAGGGGACAAAAATTGCCTTGCCAGTTTTCCTTTGAGCACGGAGTAGACACAAAGGAAGGGGCAAAAAAGTGCATGCTGACTTGACAAAATGGCTAGAGACTCAAAAACCCAGTCAATGGTGACTCACCTGAAAGCGACCAGAAGGAATCGTCCTCAAGGACTGCAAGCACAGCAACAGAAGTGTCAGGCTATCACCCAAGTCGAGCATGCCCACTTAATCCATAATGTCTGTTTAATATTTGTAAATCATGGCAATAGTACCATACACTAAACTGTTAGTGTATAATTGTGACTGAAAACAGTTTCCAGGCCTTGTTTCATGGATTAGCCTTAGGTCTGTGATAGTATAAATGTATTCCTGGTAGAGGGAGAAAGGGTTGGAACCAATGTAATTTTGGAGTGTATGCTTTCAAGAGTTCCTTAATAAAAATTGCAGAGCTGAAGCTGGTGTTTTTTTTAAGAGATTCATGCGTTGTTTTATGTTGCAGTTTGTTACTTTCTTTCCCATGGGAATGTTTTCCAGTTTATCTTCTCCATTATGTTTTTTTTCATGTATGAAATAAGTGTATAGAAGTTTGGAATTCAAATATCTTATGCTCCGTCTGTTGTTTTCAGATATCCACTAAATCTTTCTTCTAAAGTTATTATAGAATTCATTCTCTAATGCTTTGTTTTAATGGTCTATTCATGTTCCTCTTTTCCACCAAACAATCATGATTTGACTGCGACTGAATAGCTATCTTGCCTCTATGTTGAAAGCACCATGCAAAATTTCTCTCATCTACATTTCACATCTTGACTCCATCGCCCAATGGTCCTATGTTTTGTTTCAACCCATATTACAAACAATTCATATTTTCACTTGTACATATCTGGCATTTTTAATATTTGGTGAGAGATCCCTCTTGGAAGAGCAAAGAGCCAGTTCTCTCTTCGAAAGTGGTTCTTCTGTTACCTAGGAACGAGGCTTCCAGTGCTAACACCCTCAATAATAAATATAATGGTTCTTTTTTCGGTTATTGTTGTACTTATACCCCATTATTGAATTGATATGATACAACATACACTTTTTATGGCTTTATTTTCCAAACATTTTCTCCATGGCATATGAGTATGGTCACCATAATGTCAACGCAAGATCTTTACTTTTGTGAATATGTTCCTTGAGCCGATTCCTCATTATCTACCCCAAGAAATGTTATGTCACTTCTTGAAATAGATGAAAATTAACAAATAAAGTACACTCTTTTATTTCTTTCTTGAGGCCTTCTAATGCTTAAAATATATTAAATATAGTCCACAAACTCCACATTATGTTCCTTAAACATTGACGAAGAAGTTGGTTAGTCAAATATTATCAAAATCCTTTGTCAAAATTGGCTTGACCTCTAGCATTGCTTAAACAATATCATCAAATTTTATAAGCATCAAATTTTATATAAATGATGAGGTAGGACATCAATAAGAGTTTTCTCACAATTTATTTGACTAGAAGACATGGAATGTGATTAACATTGTTTCTCTACTTTGTCCTTGTAACTTCTAAAAATCATTCCTTGAAATTTGTTGTAAGGTGTGAGAATGTCAAGAAAACAAACAATGATTAAATTACATGTAGCAAATAAGAAAATGTCATAACTATTGTGCTAAGGATTATATATGTAGAGAAAATAACATTTCCTTTGGTTTTGAAAATATGTTAAAGTAAATGAGAGGTATATTTTAAACAATACCAATTTGATTTATGTTTCAATACAAACAATATATAGAGTTTGTGATTAGCATTAGAATGTTAGTATACATTTTATTTCTATGTAAGCAAAAGGAAATTATTATTATATTATTATAGTGCAACTATACATACTAGTGGATGGATACAGAGCATTGAAATAAACTAGAATAGTCCATAGCTTCATCAAAAGGATACTAACCATATTACTAGATAAGGAGTCCAAGAATGATGCAACATACATCCATCCTAGTTCCAGATCTATTAAGTGTCAAGAGGGATAATAAATAAAAAACCTAGGTGAAAAACTCTCACTATTATTAATTTACAATATTTGCGACAAGCTTTGATTCTAATTCCTAAAACTATGAATTGGCCTTTGATGACAAATGAAAGCAACTATCATGCACCAAATTACAATAAAATAAAAATGGACAAAATTACAACAAAAACTCTACCACTTGTGAATCCCCTCATATGACCAACATCAACTCTTCAATACTTGGCTCTCCAAATAGACATAATCATAGAATCCAAGCATTGGAATTAGATCATAGAAGAAAAATATCGTTATAGCTCTTCAAATATGTTGTCACAAAAGATATTGACCACTTGCATTGTGGTGCACCTAGTGAAAATAGTCCATATTAATCACATTCTCTTTATGATAGGCCTTTTCCTCTTTTTCTTTCTGAAGATTCCCCCCACTATTTGTTGTTGCTTTGAATAATACTAATTAGAAACTATTATGATATGCATAATAAGGATAAGAAAATGGAGTTAAATTGATTAAATTTTATTCACATTAAGTGTTTGTATCATTGTGGCATTTGAATTATGTACATATTGAACTTCTTTGTTTTTAATGAATACTTGATACTCTATTGACTATTCCAACCACTAGAAACAAGAAACATGACATAATAAGAAAACTACAAAGAATTGAAGATACTAAATTCCAACACATGTTTAGTTCAATAAGTTAATAGAACTATATTAATGTAATTTCAACCAATTTTATTCAAATTACTTTGTCAACAACTCCCCCACAATAGTATTGTATTTATTGCGTAGACCATAACCCACTTTCCATTGCGCTCCTAGAAAACACAATGAGGAAGCTTGATATGCAATCCTAGATGTGTGGTATTTATAAATACATAGACATTTCCATAAGCTTTTATCCTTCCATTGATATATGAACACAATCCTTATGTTTTTTTTTGTTATAATTTCCAAAAACTACATATGTACAAATACACTTTATAAACATGACCAAAGTTAACTATTCTCCATGTTTGTACATTAGTCCCATGTACTCCAACTTGAGTTCTTTGTTGTAAGGAACTTTTACACACCATCATTCAAAAAAGTCCCGACACATGTATAGACGATGGAGTGATACACTATGTGCATTCATCAGGCATAAAATCGATGTCCACTTCAAGAAGTGGTTTTACTTTCCACATTTTCACAAATTGGATCTATCTCCTTGGAAATTATCGATCACCCTTGATCTTATCCTCGAATGAATACTTCTCTTCCAAAGCTTAAGTGCAAAAACATTTCATTCATCTTTTGAATTTTTCTTACAAGATCAACTCTTTCTCTTACCCTCTCAAATGTTATTTCATGTCTTTCACAACCTCTCTCCTTAAAACTATCATCACTATTTGAGGTAAGATTAGTGAGAAAATGATGGAACGTGATGAGTATGAATTGCATAAACAATTGCATTTTCCTTTAAATGAAAAATTGTAAATACATAAAAAATATCAAATGCATGTGCATCAATGATATTGCTCATATGTTGTTGGTTATCTTGCACTCAAATATTGTATCTCCAAAGATTTAGATGCCTGAAAGGAGTGTATCTTAGCATACTTGCAACAAATCATAGGAGTGTATCTTAGAGTACTTGCAATAAATCATGACATGATATTTAGAGTTGCATGGCAGAATTTGTCATTCCATCGAATTAATATCTAATAATCAAATCCAAGTCTTGTAATGGTAAATGTAGAAAAAAACTAGCTTTTGGTTCTTTGAGGTGCATGCATCAATACAATGAGAGATAGATGCATTACTAATGATATCTCTTATAATTTCAATATATATTTTTAGTATCTTTCTAAGAATCATAATTATAGGAGGAGGCAATCTTTGTTTGGATGTAAATAATACAAAGAGTCATTTGTTGTTCACTTTCATGGCTAGGATAATCATTTTTCTAGAAGATCTTAATTCTATGGAAAGGCGTGACATGACACCCCTTCTTGGATATATTTGGAGATATATCTTCATTAATAGCCCTTACTCTTGTGAGGACCTCACTTTCACTCATAAAAATAAAAGGTTATACAATCATGTGAGGACTTCCATTCTTAGACTTATAGTATCAAATGGTGTAATGGAATAATGATGAATGTAGAAAGAACTTTGAAGTAAATGTCAAACATAATTTTGAGACTTTAAATGTTATGATGGAAATAATTTTGATACTTTATACATTACGATGAAACATAATTTTGAGACATTAGATGTTATGATGGACATAATTTTGATACTCTATACATTATGATGATCATGATAAATAACAGTGGAAGTTTGGTAATTGGAATAATTATTTAGTTTGAGAAATTTTAATTTCTTAATTGTCACGATGTCATGAATATTTGCATGTATTATGCATTGAACATGTATTTGAGAGTGACAAATCTTATTTGATGGTACAAATGGTTTAATTAAGGATATTAATTCCCATTAAACCTCTATTTCATTGTATTGAAACCCTTGGTTGAGGAGTTTGAGAGTGATGAAACCTTTGTTTAATAAAATGTGGGAGATTTTGACAAGAGTGAAGGAAGGATGTTAGAGAGGGAGACTGCGCTTTTAAGTATATTTTATAATATTGAACTTCATACATTTTTAAGTAAGGTTGGGAAATAGGCTTCACACATTCACTTTATTACACTAATAACCAAATAATAAATATTTGGATATCAATTATGCATAATCATTAAGAGGTGGAGGTGGCATGGTCAAGTTTCAAGATGCATTTTTTTTGGTCTTGTGTTGCATTTTTTTTCTTGAATATTTTCACGAGACTACAACAACTCTACCAATAAAAATAGATGCATAAGAGATGTCAAAACTATTTTCGTTATTAAGTGATTTTGTTTGTTTCAAAAAAATCGTTTTTAATACTAGCAAGGGGAAGTGCAAATGGTAAAGATTATAAAGATGTTATGTGATAATAAAAGACCATAAGTGTTTTATATAGGATGAGAATATGAGTTTCTCCCATTGATCTCTTCAAACACCCAAACAAAAATTAGATGTGTTCCTTTTAAGAGGTAAGAGGAATTTAGAACTTCATATTAGCTTAGAATACTTAATATATTGGAATATCTTTTTTATACTTAATGGATGTTATTTTAAAATCTTTGGAAAACAGTTAGGAAAAGACAAGTTAAAATAACTCACAATAATTTATAATGAATAGATTTGTTGCATATTCTATGGGTTTCTCATTAATAAAGAGTATCTCATTCTATTTGTTTATGATTCATAAAGAGATGTCTATTATAGTTTTGGTAAAAGTACTTGCTTTATCGGGTAGTACATATGAACATAAATTTTAGTTCATGGTAGGAAAACATAAGTGCTAGTCTATTAGAAATATCGAAAATGAACACGTCCCTTTAAAATTTTAATTGAAAATTCAATGTCACATAGAGTCTCCAAAATGTTTCGATGCTTCTCCAAAATTGGTTATGCAAAGGGTTGAAAGAATTGTCAAACATTCTAATCGTTTTTGTTGATTATTCTGATTGAAAAGGGTAATTTTTCGATGTGAAATCAATGTTACAATAGTCACTTTCATATCACGCATTGACTAAATGTCAACTATGTAATAGGTATACAACATTGAACATTAGAAATTTTAAATGTCAACCACAAACACACTGAGCAATAAGACCAACATCATTTTATTCAATTTAGTAGCCTTAGATTCTTGTTAAACGATAAAAGTTCAATGTTTTATTGGCATTACAATGTTTTAATATCGATTTAGCAATGATATCAATCTCTCCCCCCAATTTAGTAGCCTTAGATTCCAATTCCCTAATGCTTGTGCAGTGTGTAATCAATGTTACTATGCCAAAGTAACATGAATGTCCACACAACATGGAATTAATGTAGTAACATCACTTGAGCGACAATTTATTGATCTTGTCAATTACTATGTTGTAGATTCCATATCAGTAACTAGGTGATGCGTACCATGCCATGAGGTAGGTTCCATGTCAGAGACTAGTTGATGTGTAACATGCCATGTGGTAGGTGCCACAACATCATGTGATGACATGTAAAGTGCCACATAGAAGTTGCCATATTGTCATATCACTTTACACATTAATACATGTTGATGTGGAAACTACCATGTGGCTTGTTAAATGTCAACTTCTTACTGATGTGGCACCTACCATGTGGTGTCTACATCTTTCTATTAGAGATGTATCCAAATCGATGCTTATTTTATTTGATGTTTGGTTTTATACCTGTTGCAGCTACAACAATTTCCCAAATTTTTTAAAATTTTGGACCCTCCTTTTAATTTTATCTTGCATGGATTTATTTGGTTTCCTGAACTCTGTTTTTCCTCTGCTACAAATTTCGATTTTCTTGAGTTTGATTTGAGATAAAATGTTTCCT
>LPNX010267680.1:78901-206869 GCA_001517045.1 Pseudotsuga menziesii | reverse complement strand
TCTCTTTTTCACTAAGATCAGAAAGATACTTGTAATTTAGGTGGCCAAATATTTCATGCCAAAGCTTGCTTGCTTCATTAGCATGAATCAGAAGAGCAGAGCGGTTTGAGTAGGGTAGGAAGTGTGAGAACATGTATACCTTCTGAGCATGATTCACAACTCCTTTTGCAATGACTTTACCACTTGATATCTCTGTGATCTCAACTTCATCAGGGGAGAATATGACCTTCTTAGGAGACCAAGTGTGAGTCATATGGTACACTGATAAGAGGTTGGAGGCAAGACCAGGCACATACAACACATTGCTGAACTGACCATGATCAAGATCAATCCTCCCTTTGCCCAAACTTTCAGTGAGAGAGTTATCTCCCATTACTATAGGTGGTCCTTTCGACATGTCAAGTGAGGAGAATGCCTCCTTGGTCAAAACCATGTGTCTTGAAGCTCTAGAATCAATGATAAAACTGGGTGAGCTTGATGTGCCAGCAAACAATGCATGAACTCTCTCTCTGTCATCTGAACTTGATCCTCCTTCTCTCTTCTTTGAGCTGTCTGGAAGGGAGATGCCATTCTTCTCCAGGAGTTGGGTCAACATGTCTATTTACTTTGTCATACAAGAGCTTTCAGTGTGATTGCCCTTATTATAGTATGCGCACTTGTTCATTTCACCTTTGTTTTTCTTCTTCTGGTAGTTCTTCTTGGAACCTTGTGGCTCCTCCGGAGACTGTTTCTTGTCTCTCTTTTGCTCAGGTGGATTTTTAGCTTTCTTTTTGCTTTTTGAATCCACCTTTGAATCTCTAGCAATCAGAGCTTGATCTTTGGATGGTTTGATGGTGCCCATCATCACCAGCTTGTCTTATTCTTGTGTGAGATATTCCATGAAATCTGCAAGGCTAGGCATCTTCCAGGTTCGAGCTGTCAGTTTTGTGACATAGAAGGTTGAAACAAACACTGAATAGTCAGGGCCAAGCTTCGAGAGAATGGCCAAGACCAGCAGATCATCCTTCTTTTTGATCCCACACTGTTTCAGCTGCAAAACAAGTGCTTTGAACTTGGAGAAATAGAGTTGCAGAGATTCAAAGCTATTGGGACTCAGGGAAATCAGTTCATTTTCGATTTGATGTCCCCTCATCTCGTCTGTATTTCCAAAAATATCAGTAATATTCTCCCATACTTCATTCGGTGATGTCAATCCATCAATATGGAAAAGGAGGTCTCTGGAAATACTCAGACACAGGAGACCATAGGCCTCATCCCTCATGTTGTGCCATTTTATCTTCTCTATAGCTGCATTGGGATTTGCTTCTGTTGCCATAGTCACCCTGTAGAGGCCTTTCTCTCTCAACAGTATCTCCATCTCTGCTTTCCATTCAAATAAATTGAAGGGAGTCAAGATGATCTTCTGAGATTGATCCATAGCTTAGAAATTGTCCCGGCTGTCAGTAGAAGGCTCCCAGTCACTGATGTCGAACCTGCAAAGCAATTTTGAAGGAGAGAAATGGATCTACAATGGCTCTAATACCATGTGGAAATTGAACCCAGTGATAGATTAATTTTACTCACAACAATTATCAATTGAACATGCAAACTCACTCATAAAAGAGACTGAATAATGAGCTGAACACTAAACTGTATTGAATAAGTGTACAATAGCCAATCCTGTAACATAATAGGTTGCATCATTAAATAATTACATAATGGATTCAAATGCATGAGGAGCAATTCGAATCTAGCATAAAGCAGGCTTACTAAAATTAAGCAAATCCCCCATAGGTGCAAAAAGCTGATCCCAAATCAGTCATGGATCTCACGAATTGGAAAAAGTGCTTGGGAAAGCTAAAGAGTGATGGAATGACAAATCATACATGCTTTTACAAGGAGAAAAGAGTGGAGGATGAAGAGGACAAAAAACTAGTTCACCTCACCTAGTCAAACTTTCCCTATTGCCTTAAAAGCATTGAAAAAGCAGGCAATAAAGCAGAAATAATAGAAGGGATCCTAGAAGACTAGGAATAAAGCAGAATTGATTCCTTGATGTTTCCCAAGTGCTACATGGGTCAAATTAGGCAATTTGGACCACTATGGATAGGAAATTGACAACTTGCATAAGGTGGGACACATGAACTAGGCAAATAAGACAAAAATAATTAAATTAATGTCTAAGGTAGCTAACTATGGGTTGATTATTCTAACACAACACTTTCCTATTACTGCAAAATTGTTATTTACAAATAGTTTTTCCTACTCCTATAGGCAAGGATGGTATCCCACCATATTTACCAACAACTACTGGAAGGAGGCTACGACCCCCTCATTTATCAAATACTAGTGAAAGGATGCTACGACACCCTATTTACCAGCTATCACTGGAAGGAGTCTACAACCCCCTGCGGGCTTGTTTCCTGCCCTAGCACCACCTTGCCACCCTAACTTGATATTATTAAACTTCCAAATATTTTTAAAAACATTGTCACTTATTTCTCTTCTTTGGTATATGTATTATGCTGTAGTTGCATAGATCTAGATGACACAGACACCTTCTCTCACTCATACCTCTGTGTATAAGTACCTTCATGTTTCTACGAACACATCTCTTTATTCTGGAAACATACCCTTTTACAATCATGCCCTTTCAAATATGATAGTCACACCTTTTCAACAATATGTGATTAATGATTTTTAATTAAATAATTAATTAAAAACTTATCATTTCTGATTCTTCTTATCTGATCACAAGATTCATCAAACCAATGCATGTGGAATTCCTTTCCTCCATCATCGAAAATACTCTATCTTCATACCTTTGGGCTTCTCTTTCTCTCATGCTTGCGGGATTCTTTTCCTCCTCGGAGGGATATTCGCTGGCTATCTAAGCTCATGTTAATCAATTTTATAGTTTCAATCTTTCAATCATGAATTTCAACATTCTTCATTTACGGAGCTGTTGATCTCATTCCAGGATTATTCATGACCGTAGATCTAAGGTGGAAATCGAATATAAAAAATGTGAATTTTCCCAAATATCATTTCGATATTTCCACTTTCTGCACAAATATTTCCACACCTTTGATCTTTCTTCGAGATTTTTGTGATTGTCGATCTGAGGTGGAAATTGGATATTGAAAATGTGACTTTTCCCAAAAGTTATTTCAATATTTCTGCTTTCCGCTTTCTACGTTCTGGACTTTAGATAGTGGGAATGTGACATTTCCTAAAGTCTCTTCGCGGTTCTATGACTTTATCTTTCCTCCTTCCTCTTTCTGCCTTCCACTTTCCACCTTCTGGAATTCTGGTAGTGGAAATGTGACATTTCCAAAAGTATTTTCGTGGTTCTTCTCCTTCTTCTTTCCACATTCTGATTTTTTCCTTCCAAACTTAGGGTAGCGTAAACGTGACATTTCCCAAGGTCTTTTTGTGGTTCTCCACCTTCTGCTTTCCTCCTTTCAGACTTCTGGTAGCGGAAATATGATATTTCCCAAGGGCTTTTCGTGGTTCTCTTATTTCTGCTTTCTATCTGAACCATTGATATGTTTTTAGCAGATCAATTCTTAACCATTGGATCTTGGATCTTTGTTTAAATTCAACCTTTATGCCTATCTTATGCGGAACTGATCCTCAACCATACGATCTTGTGCAGGAATGCTTCTCGATCGTTCATTTTTAGAACTCATGGGGATCTTATCCCCCAAGAGTTGGATCTTGTGTGGGAAGCTTTCTGACCGTCAGATCTCATCTCGTCCTTAGATATTCTACGAATCTAATGTGGATCTCATGATGACTTTTGGGATCTACCCGATTTCTTTTTGGAATCCTCTGCGATCGTTTATAACAGTTATGATGATGCACATAGAGAATTTCATGCTGCCGATTATAAACGTTTTATAAACACTCTCACAGATATAGTTTCATTGTCCTTTGATTGTCTAAATAGATTTGTCATTCATACTTCATCTCCACTTCATACTCTTTCTTCAATCTCTACACTTCTTCAGATCTTTATATCAAACTAGAATATATTGCTGGATTCTTTCTGGATTTAGATCCATAACTTCAGATTCACATCACAGAGTTTATTTCAGTTCATTTCATCTCAACCTAGAATCTATGGTCTTACTATCTCAGCCACAAAGACTCATAACCTCAACATTCTCCTTTGTCATTTCCAAACTTATCCTGATACCATAACTACTGGTTATTCCTTTGTCATTCATGATCACCTTTGACATCAATGAAAACTACATTCTCAACAAGGCAGAGCAGGCCCAAAGAGAAGGAATATTGATAGGGGGAGTTGGAGCAGGATAAGGAGAAAGAATATACCTTTTCCATTGATTTCAAAGGGAGTGAGAAATAATAGGATCATTATTACAGGGGGAGTATTATGGATTCCATCAATAACAAAGGGGGAGATTATTGAATAAGGTTGTCATTGATGTGAAAAACCAAGCATAAGTGTATATCAATCCAAAGTGGTCCACTTATATAACTCATAAAGTGATGATGATGTGCCCATATAACCATGATTATTTGAAGTGTAAATAATCCCCTTGACGAATAAATTAAGTGGTCAAGAATACAAGTCAAATCCCATTGAAGAAGTAAAGCAAGAGGCCACGAAGGTGAAGCCATGGGGAGTCTCACGAGAATGATGCTAAAGACAAAAGGGGAAAGAGACTCCCATATCCTATTCCAATACCTTTCTAGTGATAGGTGGCACGATTCTTGACTCCCCATGGTTGAGGAGAAATGGAGTTTTCTTTGTACTATGTTTCAATTTGGTTAGGGATGACCTAACACGAGGCTATAATTTAGTTAGGGAAAACCTAACCTACATTAATTTTAAAATTTACTTGGAAATTTATCAATAATGGTTTAGAAATTTAATTGGAATTATCTGTAATGTCCTTGGGATTTTGGAGAAAATGTACAAATTGGGCAAATTCAAGCTTAACTAGTAATGACTATAGAGGATTACAACTTTCACCAAATGGTACAAAATTTGAAAGGAAATGGTATGGTTGTGGAAATTGAACCCAGGTGTTAGAACAATTGCACTCACAAAATTTGCTAATCAAACATGCGAATTACACACAAAGGAGACTGAATATGGAGCATAACACTAATTTGTATTGAATAAGTGTACACTAGCCAACATTGTGAAGTCATAGGCTGCCACAATAAATAATTACATGAGATATTTGAATGTATTTGGATGCCATTCGAATTAGTCAAAAGCAGGCTTACTAAATCTAGTCAAATCCCCCATAAGTGCATAAAGCAGTTTCCAAATCTGCCTAGGAGCTCATGAATTGGAAAAATCAATTAGGAAAGATAATAGGTGATGGAAGGAAAACTCATACATGGTTTTATTAGGAGAAAAGAGTGGAGTATGATGAGGGCAAAAAACACGTCAACTTCACCTAGTCATACTTTCCCAATTGCCTTAAAACTCAGTAAAAGCAACAATAAAGCAGTAAAAGTAGATATGCACTAGGGAGCTTCAGGAATAAAGCAAAATTGATTCCAAGAGGCTTCCCAAGCTCTCCATGACTTAGTTTTAGCAATTTTGACCATCTTGTACATGTGGAGGACAACTTGCATAGAGTGGAATATGGAAACTAGGCAAATAAGACAAAAATGGATTAATTAATGTCTAAGGAAGCTAACTATGGGTTGATTATTCTAACACCCTCCCTTAAGCCTGAATTATGAGTAAAATATCAGAAAAATATAGGGCATAGAAGCAAGGCTTAGTTACCCTTTACATACTGCATGTCCATTTAAACAAGGAAAGAGGCAAAAGCCCAGTGGGAAAAATCCTCCCTTAAACATGGACAATAAAACAAAATTTGAAAATCTTGTCATCAATCATGCTTCACAGCATGATCAACAATCCCCAATAGTGATTTGAGATTGTTGAATGTCTTCTCAAAAAAAACTTTGGTGAAGATGTATGTTACTTGTTCTAAAGATGCATAAAAGAGTAGGTGAATGGTGACATCATGCACAAGCTGTCTGATGTAGTGCATATGGATCTTAATGTGTTTGGTTCTCTGTCTCTGAACTGGATCATAGAAGATTCGAATGGTACTCTGATTATCACAATATATATTAGTTGAGTATTCTGATTTGAAGCCACACTCACCAAGTAACCCATGCAACCATAAACATTGAGTTGTTGCATTTACAACTCCTCTGTACTCTACTTCTGTAGATGAGAGTGCAATAGCACTTTGTTTCTTGCTTGACAAACTAATTGGTCCTTCAGCAAGCATGAAGACATATCCTGATGTTTACTTTCAATCTGTGTTGTCACCTACCCAATTACTGTCAGTAAAACCAATCAAATCAAGATCAGATTTAGCTTTGTAGAAGATCCCATGAGTCCTTGTTCCCTGAACAAAGTTAAGGATCCTTTTGGCTGCTCTCCAATGGATCTCATGAGGCTGATACATTTATATTGAAGCCACACTTACTGTATAAGAAATATCAGGTCGAGTATGTGTAAGGTATAGCAAACACCCAATCAGTTGCCTATACAGTGTATTATTTACCATAGGAGAAGAACTTGCTTCTTCAAGCTTAAATCCTAAAAGGAAGGGAGTCTTTCTTGGCTTGCAATATTTCATGTTGAACTTGTTCAGAAAATCCAAAGCATACTTGGAATGGTGTACTTTTATTCCATGTTTGGTTTTAGCAATCTCGAGAACCAAGAATTGGCTCAATAAATCCAAATCAGTCATAGAAAATGCATGGTTCATTGCATCCTTCAAGAAGGCAATTTCATTCTTTGAGCTTCCTGTAATTAGAAGGTCATCCACATACAAGACAATAATCATCAAAGAACCATGAATCAGCTTCAAATAAACATTAGGATCAAACTTGGATCGAACAAAACTCAATGATAGTAGAAAGCCATCAATCTTGGCATACCAAGCCTTGGGGGCTTGCTTAAGCCCGTACAATGATTTCTTTAGCCTGCACACAAGAGATGGATTAGTAACAAAGAATTGAGGCTCATGCATGTAAATATATTCAGTAATATCTCCATTTAGGAAAGCACACTTCACATCCGTGTGATGTACCTCCCACTGCTTCGAAGCTGCAATGGCTAAGGTTAGCCTGATGGAGTCCATCTTTGCCACTAGTGAAAAGGTCTCATTGTAGTCTATTCCATGTACATGTGAGTAGCCCTTGCATACCAATATTGAATTATATTTAAAATGTGAACCATCAGCAGCAAACTTATTTTTGAAAACCCATTTACATTGAACTAGCTTCCTCCCTTGGGGAAGATCAACCAGCTCCCAAGTGTTGTTCTTCTAGAGTGAGATGAATTCTTCTTTCATGGATGTTTGCCATATTGGATCATGTGATGCATATTCATATTTTTATGGGTCTGATTCAACCATCAGATAGCATTTCTCTGCAAACAAAGGGTCTTTCATACACAGGGCACTCTCAAACTGAGATCTAGTCCTCCTAGAATCACTAGGATTTCCAGCTAGTTCCCCATCTGCATGAATGGTTTTTTCTGCCCATTTTGGTCTTGTAGGAATGTTAGGGTCTGAAATTAAATCATCATTATTAGACATATCAGAATCAACAAAATCATTTATCTCTTCACTTACATTCAGTGGTTTTGGTGGTGAAGAAGACTCTCCAACTTCAACTACTGCTAAAGGCTCTTCTAGGAACTGAACACTCCTTTCAATGAAGGATTTGTTTGTGATCAAGTTGATAAGATTGTACCCTTTTGAATCTTCAGAGTACCCAAAAAATATACACTCTTGGATTTGGGGCTGCAAAGACTTCCTCTTTTTTGTTGGAATTCTAGCCCAAGACATTGAGCCAAAAATCCTGAAATGGGTCACATCTGGCTTGTGCCCACTCCATGCTTTGAAAGGAGTCATACCATCAAGTTTTTTATGAGGTACCCTATTATGGATATAGGATGCACATTTTATAGCTTCGGCCCAAAAATTTGGTGGCAAAGTCTTAGCCTCCATCATGCAGGTTGCCTTCTCTTTCAGTGATCTGTTCTTTCTCTCAGCAACACCATTTTGCTGTGGTGTGTAAGGGATTGAATGCTGCATATAAACACCTGCATCTGAACAACATTGAATGAAATCATAATTGACATACTCACCACCATTGTCAGATCTGAGGATCTTGAGTTTCCTCCAAGACTGGTTTTCAACCAAAGCCTTAAAGACTTTGAAGAGCCCAAAAACTTCAGACTTGTGTATCAGAAAGTAAACCCAACAATACCTGGAAAATTAATCTATGAATGTTAATGCATATTTGTCCTGACTCATTGAAATATGAGGAAATGGGCCAGAGACATCATAGTGGATCAACTCAAGAGGTGCAGAGGTTCTCTCATGACTAGCTTTCTCAAATTTATGCTCTGGGTGTTTTCCTAAGATACAACCTTGACAGACTCCTTTGGAAAACTTAATCTTTGGTAACCCTATGAACATTTATTTTTCACTAATATCAGAAAGATACTTATAGTTAATATGGCCAAATATTTCATGCCAAATCTTGCTTGCCTCACTAGCATGAATCAGAAGAGCAGAGGAGTTTGAGTAGGGTAGAAAATGTGAAAACATGTATACCTTCGAAGTATGATTTGCAACTCCTTTGCAATGACTTTACCACTTGAGATATCTGTGATCTAAACTTCATCAGGGGAGAATATGACCTTGTTTGGAGACCCTGTGTAGGTCATCTGATACACTGACAATATGTTAGAGGCAAGACCTGGAACACACAATACATTGCTGAACTTACCATGGTCAAGATCAATCCTCCCTTTTCCCAAACTTTCAATGAGAGAGTCATCTCCCAGTACTATTGGTGGACCTTTTGAAATTTCAAGAGAGGTGAATGCGTCCTTGGTCGAAACCATATGTCTTGAAGCTCTAGAATCTATAATGAAACTAGGTGAGCTTGATGTGCAAGAAACCAATGCATGAACTCTCTCTCTGTCTTCTGAATTTGATCCTCCTTCCCTCTTTTTTGAGCTATCAGGAAGGGAGATGTTATTCTTCTCCAGGAGTTGGGTCAGCATGTCAATTTGATTCTTCATGTAGGACCTTTCAGGATGATTTCCCTTACTACAGTATGCACATTTGCTCATTTCTCCTTTGTTCTTCTTCTTCTGGAAGTTCTTCTTGGAGCCTTGGGGCTCCACTGGAGACTTGTTCTTGTCTCTCTTTTGCTCAGGTGGCTTCTTAGCTCTCTTCTTTCCTTTTGAATCCACCCTCTAATCTCCAGCAACCAGATCTTGGTCTTTGAAGGGTTTGATGGTGCCCATCATCACCTGTTTATCTTGTTCTTGTGTGAGGGATTCCATGAACTCTGCAAGTTTATGCATCTTCCAGGCTCGAGCTGTCAACTTGGTGGGAAGGTCGAAACAAACACTGAATAGTCAGGGCCAAGCTTTGCGAGTATGGCCAAAACTAGTTGCTCCTCCTTCTTTTCGACTCCACACTGTTTTAGCTACAGAACAAGGGCTTTAAACTTGGAAAAATAGAGTTGCAGGGATTTGAAGCTACTGGGACTCAAGGAGATCAATTCATTCTTGATTTTATGTCCTCTCATCTCATTTTTTTTACCAAAAATATGAACAAGATTCTCCCTTACTTCATTTGTTGATGCCAATCCATCAAGATGGAAAAGGAGGTCTCTAGATATGCTCAGACACAGGAGACCATAGGCCTCATCCCTCCTATTGTGCCATTTAATTTTCTCTGTAGCTACATTGGGATCTACTTCAGTTTCCATAGTCACCTTTTAGAGGCCTTTACTTTCAACAGTATCTCCATCTCTGCTTTCCATTCAAAGAAATTAAATGGAGTCAAGATGATCTTCTGAGATTGATCCATAGCTCAGAAATTGTCCCTTTAGTCAGCAGAATGCTTCCAGTCAAGATGTCAAACCTGCAATAGCAATATGGAAGGAGAGAAATCAATATACAAAGGCTCTGATACCATGTGGAAATTGAACCTAGGTGTTAGAACAATTGCACTCACAAAAATTGCTAATCAAACATGCAAATTACAAACAAAGGAGACTGAATATGGAGCAGAACACTAATATGTATTGAATAAGTGTACAATAGCCAAAATTTTGAAGTCATAGGCTGCCACAATAAATAAGTACATGATATATTCTAATGCATTGGGATGCCATTCAAATTAGTCAAAAGCAGGCTTACTAAATCTAGTCAAATCCCCCATAGGTGCATAAAGCAGTTTCCAAATCTGCTTAGGAGATCACAAATTGGAAAAATAAATTAGGAAATATAATAGGTGATGGAAGGACAAATAATACATTCTTTTATTAGGAGAAAATAGTGGAGGATGATTAGGGAAAAAAACAAGTCAACTTCACCTAGTCATACTTTCCCAATTGCCTTAAAACTCAGCAAAAGCAAAAATAAAGCAGAAAAAGCAAATATGTGCAAGGGAGGTTCAGGAATAAATAAGAATTGATTCCAATAGGCTTCCCAAGTGCTCCATGACTCAGTTTTAGCAATTTTTACCATCTTGGACATGTGGAGGACAACTTGCATAGAGTGGAATATGGAAACTAGGCAAATAAGACAAAAATTGATTAATTAATGTCTAAGGTAGCTAACTATGGGTTGATTATTCTAAAAATGGTGAGTCTTAAAACATTACCAATATGTTTTATGGATACTTTTTATGTTACTTTATACCTCTGAAACCTTGTTTGGGGTTAAGGAGAAACAATGCAACTTTACTAGGAAAATGTGGTCGACTAGTCCTTCTTAGTTTTGTTCCAAACACCACCAAAGATTTCTGAAATTATTATGGAGGGATATTATGGGATTTAAAACATACTAATAGAGATAAGGCACTCAATTTTATAATCATAAATTCATTTTTACATGTTACTAAAGTTTGCACAACTTTGGCCAATTTCTAGTTTTAGACTATTAAAACCCAAGTTGACCCAAATGCATTTAAACGAGTTCAAATTCTGTATGGAATAGATTGAGGGGTATTAGGAAATCCTAATGAATAATATTAATTCTCATACACTTTCCAATTGATTCTGTACCTTTAGTTTTTCCATAGGGAAAGAAGGACAAAATCACTAGGAAACCGATGTTAAACCCCCAAGGGTAGATGCCACTTTTGGCTCTCCAAATATAGCACGTCCCTCCCAAATTTGAGAAAATAGTATGGGTATGAATATAAGAAATAAGTGGATATAATTAATCATGGGTATTAGTTCTTGTAACTATTTATAAATTACAACATTCGTATGATAACTTTTAGTAAAAGTGCTTAGGGGGAAATGGCATTGCTAGCTCCATTTTAACTCATAAAAAATACATGAAATAGTTCATAACATGACATGATGAACGGATACCATATAAATAATATAAATTGATTCCTAAAAATCATTTAACATCAGATAAATTCCTTGATACATATCAGATATATAACTCCTTCTAAATGGAATCCAAACACATGAAAACTAGTCATTCAAACTCATGGCAATGTAAGCCTTTCACACATGGATTTATGATATTTCAAAATAAAGAGAATATGTACATAAGAGTACAAATACATGCATCATATATTTCTTCTACATCATCATCAAACTCATAGAAATGTCCTCATACAAATCTATTATGCAACTCTTTCCAAAATGGAAGCCAAATACATGAAAACTAGTCATTCAAGAGCATGTGAATGCAAGACTTTTATACGTGTATTTCTGATATTTCAAATTACAGAGAATATAGAAATGATATTACAGATGAATAAATCATATTTCACATCTTGGGCACCAAATATACTCATCAACTCACAATCCACACTCCAAGAAGTGCACCCTCAACATGAGAGTGTGGGGGAATGGAGAAGAAGGAATGAGGGAACATGGGAATAAATGAGAATTAGAATGTATGGTCCTTAAAAATGAAAATAAAAATATTTCGTTAAGCTCCAATGAGATGAATTAATGGCCTCTAAATAAACCAACTTGGAAAGGAATCTAACTCCCTCAAAATTGGTTCATAAGCAGGGAGAGTGAACACTCATAGTGCAATGGACAAGAAAAATCTCTCCAAAATGCCAAAGGACAATTAGAGAATGATAAAAATATATTATCCTTCCTCATGAAATCCTTTTATTAACTTCATGAGGCATCCTCAGGTCGAATTTCCCTCCATGGGATTCCTCCAACTCATCTTAGTGGTTTAGTAAGTCTCATGACACTTGTCTCCCTCTTCATGCTCCAATTCTTCCCCCAATTCGAATGGTTTCCTCCGACTTCCAAATTCGACCTATTGGTGGCTATTTTTATCCCTTTCATGTCATATTTTTCATATGTCTTCAATTAGGTCTGATTTTTTCATACTTGTCATAGAGTGCATGTAATCTTCTTGCAAGTGGCACACATTGTCTTCTAGTATCTTCCTCTTCCAAGGGAGTCACTATAATTTACCAATTCAAATTAATTGGATAATTGTATGTTATTTGACACCACATCACCCTCCAATAATGTTACATTACCCATGTATTCGAATTTGGATGAAGATCATGCCAAGTATGTAGGGAATCTAGTCATCCAAAGGATCCACAAGCTTCCAAGTATCTTCATGAACCCATGCCACATTATTTTATTAAAATTTATCATTTATGTGACCCATTTAAATGTAAATATGGTAAAATAAAGTTTTTTTGGGTCCCATAGCCCCTTATTACAAAGTTATGTCTCCATCTCAACCTAGGGAACTAGTAGGTTGGTGGAACATTATTTGCAAGTAGTATTATTTGGAAATTATTTAATTAGGGACACGAAAATACTCCCCAATAAATATTTATTTTCCTTAAGAAGTTTCAAACATGGATTTTGAATAACCTTCTTTCCTTCCAAAAATTTGCTTCAAAGCTTAGTTGCAATTTGAGTAGAGGCACTCATGTTCTACTATTGTGTGTTCCAAAAGTAAACATATGTGGAACTTTGAATATTGATATATCCCATGAAATCGCCACTAACAGCATAAGAATTAATAAAATCCATCAAAATAAAATATTTACAAATAATATTTACCTCCATCGTTTGGAAACCTTTTATGAACTTTCAACTGCTTTTTTCTTTTGTACAATTCTTTGAAGTTTGTATTGAGTTGCGAAACTTGAATTTCCAAGATTCAAAGAAAGTTTCAAAGAGGAACCACCATGCTTGTTGCTTATCTACTATGATTACAATCACCTTCTTAATTGGTGACTCAATATACCCTATTGCTTGTTTCGCCCAAAATTGGAACCAATCAATACCAGGATCCCATTGCTTATATTGCACCCTTCCATCATAATGAGTACAAAAAATAGACCATGGAAGTACATAACAACATCATACAAATGTATATAAAGAAGGTACCTCATCAAAGAATCATGAAAATTATTTTACATTTGTCTAAGTAGATCATTATGTAGCCCATACACACAAGCATCAAGTATTTTATCAAATCTTCCCCACTGACCTAGGTGAGGATCCCGTGTCTTATAATGTTGCTCCAAAATAATATAAGGTGCATCAAGATAATCAACCATGTATTATTTCATACAAGAAGTGAATGAATAACCTCCACTAAAATATGAACCAGATAAGGAGCAAAGAAAACATGAAGTCTTCAAGTGACTCAAAGAAGTCTCATCAATACACCCATGAATATGTATATAATAATAAAATAAAAAAGGATGTTGCCACCAATAATAATGTTATTCAATCATATATCTATTAGAATTTTAATTCCATTTAGATCTTCAAGCAAATAGTTCTAACAATGTTTGCAATAAATGGAGAATGAAGATACAAACTGAACAAAACAAACCACTCAGGAATTAAATGAGTATTGCTCAGGAATTTACAGTATCATTCACAATAATAATATCCGGTGTTACAATAGTTTACATTGGAAAATAATTTGAATTAATTAGGGATGGATTCGAATCTATCCACTGAATGTAATTGTATCTAACTGACCATCTAACTCATGGTGACTCAATCAATATTAGACTCCAATAAATCAACTCCCAAATGTCCAACAACTCAATCAATCAATGATAGCTAGTTAACTCAGTACAACTGAGTGTGGTAGGTGGGAAAAGGTGCCTACTTCACATGCAACCATGCATAGCTAGCACTATCTAACTGATTTTGAACTAATTGAAAGTAACTGGGGGCTAACTAAGACTGACTAGTACTAACTCCAAGTAACTGAAGTAGATTGGTTCCGGGACTTCCAATGGCTCCTAAAATGTAGGGATTGGTCTAGGAGGCACCCGAAATAATGCATGCACATGCAGTAAGTGGAAGTTAACCTCTATTAGTGTTCCCCACACTCTAGTTATTGGTACATGTGGCCCCATTAGGCCAAGCAGACCCAATTGTACTAGTGGACCCAATTAATTAATTAAGGTTCCTATGTTAGGCTGAATTAATCTAATAGAAATTTGACCAAGGGAGGATTAATAATCCTAACACCCCCCCTAAATACTAAATTGGACAACTGTGAGCCCTGGTAACAAGACCATAGGTCAACCAAATACAATCTGAAAGATAGTAAAAAAATGCTGCTTAATACAATCGAGGAAACAGGGGAAAACCTCATGGGAAAATCCCCAACTCAAAATAAGAAGGAAATAGAAAATTGCAAGCTATATTTAGAAGAAAGAAGCTTCCTCCTTAGAAAAATAACTTGAGAAAAAATAATGATGCAAATTTGTAGCTCTATGCAGTAGCATCGTCCATCAGTGGATCTCTCAATGTACTTCTGAATTGATGACTCTGTTTGTCTCTTTTGGATGGTGAAGGTAGGGAATGATCAAGTTTTTGCTTCAGTGGGCCATGTAGCTGATCATTCACCACCATCAAGCAGCATTGACCTGGAACTTTTCTGCACCATACTGTAGAGATAGAATCTATGAGAGATAGTGTAACATGATCATTCTGATACTGGGACCTTGTTCTTCTTTTTTCTTCTGTATCATGCTAGTACCACTTCTAGTTGCATCAAGAAGCTTTTGAGCCCATCTGGGTTTAGGATTCTGATTAAGAATATGTACTGGATATGGATCTCGAATCTCTTGAGATTCAGTCTCAATAACATAATCATGCTAAATGTGATATTCTTCATCTGAATATGAAACCTGTAGCACATCATCATCATCAAAAATAGGTGGAGAAATAGTTATACCTTCCTGTGTTGCTAGAGCTGTGTCATGCAACTGATCTTCTTCAAACTGGACACTTCTTTCAATGAAGCATCTTCTGGTTGCAACCTCCATCAGTTTGTAAGATTTTGCATCTTCTACATATCTCAGCAAAATGCATTCACTACTTTGATCTTGTAAGGCCTTCCTCTTGTCAAGTGGTATTCCGGCCCAAGCGTTGGAACCAAAAAATATCAGATGAGAGACATTGGGCTTATACCCATGCAGTGCTTCGAATGGAGTGACCCCAACCACTGACTTGTGGGGCACCCTATTCTGCAAATACAAATCACAATTTACTGCTTAAACCCAAAGAGAAGGAGGTCGATGTTTGGAATGGAGAAGGAATGCTTCCCTCTCTTTAATTGATTTGTTCTTCCTCTCAGCCACACCATTATGCTATGGTGTGTATGGAACTGAGTGTTCCATTTGAATCCTCTCTAATTCACAGAAACTGTGGAAATATCCTTTGATGTAATCTCCTCCTTTATCAGATCTTATTGACTTGATATTCATATTGAAACTGTTCTCAACCATAGCCTTAAAAACTTCTTATTTTTGTTTCATGAATTAGATCCAACAATACCTAGAACAATCATTATTAAAGGTGAGGAAGTACCCGCAACCATTAATGGAGTTTATGGGGATAGGTCTTGCTACATCACTATGTATCAAATAAAGTATAAAGGCAAATCTATGTGACTTCCCAACATCATACTTATTTTCTGGATGCTTACCTACCAAGAAACCAACACATACTCCATTGGAATTTTGGATGGAGGGAAAACCTTCAACCATTTTATCATTATGGAACAGCTTAAGATATTTGAAATTGAGATGGCCAAATCTCTCATGTCAAATGTTGATGGTGTTGTTAGCATGAGACAATAAAGTTGTAGGAGGAAAAACATGTAAGAAATGTGAGAACTCATAAGCTTTGGTAGAGTGATTTGCAATACCTTTCGATACAAGCTATCCAATGGCTTTTTCTGTAATCTCAACTCTCTCTGAATCAAATGTAACTCTCTTGGGAGAGCCTGTATGAGTCATCTGATAAACATATAGAAGGTTATTAGCAAGGGAGGGCACATATAAGACATTCTTGAAATCACCATGCTTCGCTCTGACAGAGCCCCTTCCTTCTGCTGGAATCTGGGAATCATCTCCCATGTGAATGTTAGGACCCTTTGATAGTGAGAGGGTAGAGAAGGATTATTTGGAAGAAACCATGTGGTTGGAAGCTCTAGAATCTATTATGTATGCTAAGTATTGAGAGATAGTTTCTTCCAAAGAATCACACCTTTCAATATCTTCTGTCTGTGGTTCTTCATCAGGCTTGTTTTCTCTTGGGGGAGCAATGTTATGCTTCTTGAGAAGAGCTGACATTTCATTAAGTTCCTTCCTCATACAATGATCTTTAATATGGTACCCTTTTTCACAATAAGGACATAAATTCTTTTCAAAATTCTTCTTATTAGAGCCAAAGGCCCCTTCGGAAGTTTGTTGATTCTGTTTAGGCTTTGAATCAACTGCTTTTGGCTCCTTCTTCTTTGATTTTGCCTTTTCTTGCACTTTGGAAGAGTCAGTAACTTGGAGAGATTGATCTCTGGAGGTCTTGATGAATCCCATTTGAATCAACTTATCTTGATCCTTTATTAAGGACTCAAAAAAATAATCTAATGAAGGAAATTTCCAATCAGGGAAGCCATCCCGCTTGCAATGAAATATAGAAACAAATACCAAATACTCAGGGCCTAGTTTTCTGAGTATGGAGAGGACATTCTGCTCTTCCTTTCGTTCTATTCCACACTATCTACATTGAAGTGTAAGAGACTTGAATTTAGTAAAGAATTGTTCAATAGTTTCGAAACTGTTGGGATGTAAATATACCAACTCATTCTCTAGAATGTGTCCCAGAAGCTCATCTTGTTTGTTAAACAAGATATCAAGCTTCTCCTAGGATTCTATGGGATTTCTCAAGCCTTCTAGGTGGAAGAGGAGATATCTTGATACATGAGTACATAAGTACCTAAATGCTTCATCACATCCGTTTATAAACTTGTTCCTTTCAACTGGATGATGGGGCTTAGGCTCCCACCCATGTATGATCCTATGGTAGCCATGCTTACGCAAGGCTAACTGCATATCAATCCTCCAATCATGATAATTGGAAGCTGTGAGGATATGTGGTGTAGGATATTGAGAGTCCATAATTTCTCCAGCTAAAAGACTGCAAAAACTTCACACAAGCTACGTAGAGCCTATATAATTTCACTACACAACACACTAAAACATTTGAACTATTATAATCATTCTTTTCCTCTTGACATGAACAAGTTTTCAGGGTCCATCACGCCCTTTCTGCTGCTCCGAATAAATCCATAGCTAGCAAATCATCATAGGGGAATTCTATGGAAACCCAACTGCTTTTGATGTTCGATGGGGAGAAACAAGCAAGAAACCTTCCCAAGAAGGCTTTGATACCATATTAGAATTTGAATTCCATTTATATATTCAAGAAGATAGTTCTAATTATTTTTGTAGTAAATGGAGAATGAAGATACAAATTGAACAAAAAAACCACACAGGAAACATATGAGTATTGCTCAAGAATTTATAGTATCATTCATAATAATAATATCTGGTGTTACAATAGTTTACATAGGAAAATAATTGGAATTAGTTAGGGATGGATTTGAATCTATCCACTAGATGTGACTGTACCTAACTAACCATCTAACTCATGGTGACTTAATCAATATTAGAGTCCAATAAATCAACTCCCAGATGTCCAACAACTCAATCAATCAGTGACAACTAGTTAAATCAGTGCAACTGAGTGTGGTAGGTGGGAAAATATGCCTACTCCACATGCAGCCATGCATTAGCCATGCATATCTAGCGCTAGAAAATTGATTGTGAACTAACTAAAAGTAATTGGGGGATAACTAAGACTGACTAGTACTAAATCCAACTAACTGAAGTAGGTTGGTTCTGGGAGTTCCAGTGGATCCTAAAATGTAGGGATTGCTTTAGGAGGTGCCCAAACCGATGTATGCACATTCAATAAGTGGCAGTTGACCTCTAGCAGTGTTCCCCACACTCTAGTGACTGGTACATATTAAATTGAGCACATAGATCTGTAGACAAACAAACAACTCACAAAATAGATCACACAATTTACTCAGTAATTGAAGAATGAAACAGTGCAAAAATGGCTTGCAGCTGTGAATGCTTTCATTAATAAAAAATTAATCAGTTAATAATTACAATGAAGTACAATGGATTTAATAGCCACATGAAATTTGAATCCACATGAGGAAATTCAAATTGATAGACTCTACTTGACTGTAGGTAACTAAGACCTTGTCTAAATCACTATCGAAGGACTCAATAGTTAACTGGTCTTGTCTAAACCATAACCGGAGTTCATCGGAGCTCTAAAACACAACTCAAGTGTTACATTCAGTATTGACTAAGGCTAACTGACTATGGTAGGTGATAAATGCATCCCTCCTGAGTGCAGTCATGTAAACCTAGCGCTAATTGAATGTAGAGGACTATAACTAAATGTAACTAACTCCTAACTTAGCTTGACTAGTCATTAAATGAAGTGAACTGACCTTGGTTGGTTTCAGCACTCCCAGTGGCTCCTAAATTATAGGGATTAGTCTAGGAGGCTCCTAAACTAATTCAATTAAGTGCAATCAGTGGCAGTAAGCCTCAACTAGTGTTCCCCATACTTTAGTAACTGAAACATGTGCCCCAATTAGGCCAAGTGGACCCAATGGTGCTAATGACTAAAAATAGACTGGATGGACTCCTGATTTAGACATGACTCTTGATTTAGAAATATGAACAAATTGGACAAGGGAGGATTAATAATCCTAACACTCCCCCTAAATTCTAACTTCGACAATCTGTGGGCCCTCATAACTAAGACCATAGGTCACCCATTACATCAAGTAAAATAAAGTAATTGCTCAATACAAGGAGTTGGGGCAAAAACCACATGGGAAAAAATCCCCCCCTCTATATAAGTAGGTAGAATCAAGTCTCAAGTCTGAAAAACTTGAAAATATGTTGCTGCAATATTCATCTCTTTGAGGTAGCGAAGCAGCATGCATGGTGTGTTGTGCATAGGTATTCTAGGGCCTGGCATGTAGAATTCTCCTTCTTCTCCAAAAATGATGATGGAAGGAAGGAGGAATGTAACCTTTGTCTCTTGCTGAATGAAGAGGTGTATGATCATATCCATTCTTTTTAATGTAGTGAGACTGAGCCCTTTCCATATAGCATCTTACAGGGAGTCTATTATATCTCTCTGAAGGAGGTAAGATTGCATGGCATAGTGCAAGGGTCTTTCCTTTTTGAGTGTCGGGTGAGTTTCTAGTCATATTCCTAGCTTCCAGTTTGGAAGTAGGGACTGAATCTAGATCTGAGTCACCCTGAATATCAATCTCATAAAATGATGAAGATGGATCTGAAATACTAGTAGAAGCTGTAAAAGAAGTAGATGCAATGATTTTACCTTCCCTTGCAAGTGGCTGCTGAGAGTGCACTGGTTTTGAAGGAGGCATGAAATGTGAGAACTCATATGATTTTGAAGCATGATTTGTAGTAACCTTTGCTATGATGCTCCTAGTAGAAATATCTGTGATCTCCATTGAGTCAGGACCAAAGATCACTCACTTTGGAGATCCAGTATGGGTCATCTGATAGACAGATAACAGGTTTGAAGCTAGGGAGGGAACAAATAGCACATATTTGAACCTTCCATGTTCAATGTTGATATATCCCTTCCCTTTTGTTTGGAATTTACTGTTATTTCCCATTTGAATACTAGGGCCATCAAAGGACTGAAAATAAGAGAATGATTCTCTAGATGCAACCATATGGTTGGAAGCTCCAGAATCAATGAGGAATACACATGATGATGTGCAGCAAGCCTTCAGTGCATGGCCTTTCCTTTGGTATTCTTCATCATCTTCTTCTTCAGAGTCATCCTTCCTTGTGCTAGCAGGTACAAAAATGTTATGTTTCTTCAAAAGAAGAGCCATTTCATCAAGTTGTCTTCTCATACAGGAGCTTTCTGAATGAAAGCCCCTTCTACATTAAGAGCAGAGGACCTTGCCTTTGCCATTCTTCTAGCTTCTCTTTGAACCTAAAGGCTCTTTTGACTGCTCTTTCTTCATAGGAGACTCATCTCTTTGCTTCCCTTTCTCATCTGCTACCTTATCTCCTCTTGCAACTAGAGCTAGATCGTTGGAAGATCGAATGATCCCCATTTGGATCAATTTATCATTCTCAGAAATAAGAGATTGGATGAAGGCATTAAGAGTGGGCATCTTCCAATTTGGAGTTGTGAGCCTTACTATTTGGAAGGTGGATACAAAGAATAAGTATTATACATTGAGATTTATGAGAATTGCAAGGATGAGCTGATGTTCATTCTTCTCCAATTTGCATTGCTTCAACAGATATACCAGGTTCTTGAACTTTGTGAAGAATTCATTCAGTGATTTGAAGTTGGATGGATTAAGAGTGATCAGATCATTTTCTAGCTGATGGATCCTCATCTCATCCTGCTTATCAAATAAGGAGGAAAGCTTGTCCCAAAACTCCTTGAGAGTCTTCAATCATTGGATGTGGAATTGAAGATCTCTAGAGACTGAGGAGAGCAAGTGTCCATGAGCTTCATCAAGCCTTTTCCAATATTTTTCTTTGTCATTATATAAAGATGGCACTGCCTCTGTTTCTTCTATGAGTTTGAAGAGATGCTTGGTGTGGAGCATTACCACCATGTCTTCCTTCCACTTGTGATAGTTGAAGGGAGTGAGAGGCTCTAGTGGATGAGCCATTTTGAATGCATTAAGAAGGAATGAGCTACTGTAGCGAATGCAATGAGAAGAAAGAGCTGCTTGTAGCAAATGCTATAAGAAAAGATGATAACCCGTCACACAATCGAAGATACAAAATAAGGTGGACAGTCTGCACTTTTGGAATTTCCTTCACGCCCAGCATAGTTGATCAAGCAATCTTGATCAACAATTTCCTAACTTGGGATATTAAGTGGTAAGTTCTCCACTTCTGGTGCAGTATTGGAAGGAGCAATTTGCTCAAAAAAAATGATCCAGCTGGAGATCTAAGGAGGAGAGGTGTCTTGTCCACTGAGGCTCTAATACCATATTAAATTGAGCACATAGATCTGTAGACAAACACACAACTCACAAAATATATCACACAATTTACTCAGCAATTGAAGAATGAAACAATGCAAAAATGGCTTGCAGCTGTGAATGCTTTCATTAATAAAAAAAGTAAGCTGTTAATAATTACAATGAAGTATAATGGATTTAATAGCCACATGAAATTCGAATCCGCATGAGGAAATTCGAATTGATAGACTCTACTTGACTGTAGGTAACTAAGACCTTGTCTAAATCACTATTGGAGGACTTAATAGTTAACTGACCTTGTCTAAACCATAACCAGAGTTCATCGAAGCTATAAAACACAAATCAAGTGTTACATTTAGTCTTGACTAAGGATAACTAACTGTGGTAGGTGAGAAATGCACCCCTTCTGAGTCCATTCATGTAAACCTAGTGCTAACTGAATGTAGAGGACTAGAACAGAATGTAACTGATTTCTAACTTAGCTTGACTAGTCATTAATTGAACTGAATTGACCTTGGTTGGTTTCAACACTCCCTGTGGCTCCTAAATTGTAGGGATTGGTCTAGGAGGATCCTAAACTAATGCAATTAAGTGCAATCAGTGGCAGTAAGCCTCAATTAGTGTTCCCCACACTTTAGTAACTGAAACATGTGCCCCAATTAGGCCAAGTGGACCCAATGGTGCTAATGAATAAAAATAGTCTGGATGGACTCCCGATTTAGACATGACTCTTGATTTAGACATATGACCAAATTGGACAAGGGAGGATTAATAATCCTAATAGTACATGTGGCCGGACCATTTGGCCAAGTGGACCCAATTGTACTAGTGGACCCAATTAATCAATTAAGGTTCCTAGGTTAGGCTGGCTTAATCTAATATACATTTGACCAAGGGAGGATTAATAATCCTAACAATATATCTTCACCCAAGTGCAGGATGAAGTTCCTCCAACATCAAATGGATTAGGAAAGGAGAAAGGAAAATCACGAGTCTTGAAGTGACTCAAGTGAACATCATAGGTGCATACATGTAGATGTGTATCATCATAATGTAGTAAAGGATGCTTTTGAAAATGCAAATAAGATGGTTCTATATTCATTTCATAATAAATGAGATAGATATAAGTTACATACTCTTCATGTGGCACCTAAAAAAACCTTTCACCCAATTTTCATCCCTAATTGATGTGGCTCAAAATGAAGTAGGGAGTGAAGAATTGTGAACCAACCTTACCTCTTTGCAACTCTTACCTATCAAAATTTTGAATACATATTCTCCACCATTGGATGGTACAATTTTTGTGAGATCATGTGCCTCCTCCAAGGATCTGCAACTCTTACTAAGAGGCAACTCATAATCCCTTTGAACAAGAAAAATTACTTGGTTTCCTTCTTGTTGGAATGTAGCCTCTCCAACCACCTTCATATCAACATGTACCTCATGTTCCACCATCAAATGAGGTTATTTATTTGTAACATAAATGATTTAAGCCATTGAATTATTGTTTGATATGTAGGAGGGTGTAAAGGACCCTTGCAACCTCTCTTGAAGTTGTTGAATCTGCACCATAGATTTTTTGAGTCCATTTTGGGTGGACTCCAACTCATTTGATATCTTGTCATTATATTATACATTCTTCAAGGTTGATACAAACCAACAAGCTCAATTAAATAATCTCTATCAGAAAGCAAATTCAAAAGATTACCTTTGATGTCAGATATTTCCTTCTGAATTTTCTCGATGTCCTCCATGGAATATTTCTCCCTCATGCTCCGAAATTTTTTTGAGACCAAAGAATGTGTGTCTTGGAGAGTATTTAGGGCCTTTTGAATATTCTTTTCATCCATACTCAACGACCCTTCAAGAAAAATGGGTTCTTGTTGAGGAACCTCCTCTTCTTCTTTCTTCTTGATTTGATCAACTACTTGTAGCTCAAGTGGTGATGGAGAATTTGATCTTGGTTCTTCATTATCTACTACAAGGTATTCATATTCATGCTCATGAGAACTTTGTATTGATTTTTTTTTTCAAATCTGATCGCTATGACACCAACATAGAGTTGTGAGCAACCATCAGTAGGTACTCCTTCATAGTTCAAGGATCCATTGGTAGATTCTCTTTGATTTGCAAAACCCCCATCAGTAAGGATTGTGTGCTTGTCTTCACCTTCCTCTTCATGTTATTTTCTGCAATCACATCGAGTTTATTGATGCTCCACTTCATGAATCTCTTCCTCTTCCTTTAATGGTGTATCTAAGATCTTTTCATCTCCTTTAGAAAAAAATTTCTTCCACATGATGTCCTTATAAGTGTTTATAGCTTCCTCATTTATAGGGTGGGATAAATCTTTTATTTTTTAAAAAGTAGGATTATTTTTCTTTAATGATTCCACATATTCCTTTTTAGGCCTATATCCAAACACCCACTCAATAAAGTCTTCAAAAGGGTAGGATGTAGAGGCCTCTCCCATCACATTAAGATATGCTTGATATTGTTGGGGAAAAGTTTTACATGTTTATCTCAAGATTTTGAATTCATCCATATGAGTAGCTCATGGTGGTTTGACACATACATATTTACAATAAACATATTCATAATAATAACCCTCATCCCTTAAGAAATTGTAAGAAGTATTGCAAGATGGAAACTCTTCCTCATACCATCATTCTTCTTCATACTACTCATAATCATCTTCAGAGGATTCTTCATAATAGTAAGACATGGATGAAAATTTTTCTTCAATGGATTTTATTAAAGCATAGGTTCAAGGACCATGCTATGATACCACTGTAATGTCCCTGCTTGGTATTTTGGAGAAAATGTACAAATTGGGCAAATTCAAGATTAATTAGTCATGACTCTATAGGGTTTCAATTTTCACCAAATGGTCCCGAATTTGAAAGGGAATGGAATTTTGAGTATTAAAACATACCAAGGTGGTTTATGTACACTTTTTATCTGAATTTTTACCTATTAAACCTTGTTTGGGGTTAAGGAGAAATAATGCAAATTTACTAGGAAAATGTGGTCGACTAGTCCTTCATCGTTTGGTTCCAAAAACCTCCAAAACTTAAAAAAATTATTATGGAGGGATAATATGGGATTTAAAAAATACTAATAGTCCTCATACATGAAATTGAAGAATTAGAAATTTTTTTTTACATGTTACTCATTTTTGCACAACTTTGGCCAATTTCTATCATTAGACTAGTGAATCCCAACTTGACCCAAATGCACCCAAATGAATTCAAATTTTGTATGGAAGAGATTGAGGTGTATTAGGAAATAATAATGCATAATATTAATTCTCATACACTTTCCAATTGATTCTAAAATTTTTATTTTTCCATAGGGAAAGAAGGACGAAAAAACTAGGAAACCGATGTTAAAACCCCCAAGGGTAGATGCCACTTTTGGCTCTCCAAATGCAATACGAACCTCCAAAAATTGAGAAAATAGAATGGGGATGAAAAATAGACATCATGGGATTTAATTAATCATGGGTATTATTTCTTTAAACTGGTTATAAAGTACAACATTCATATGATAACTTTCAGTAAAAGTGCTTAGGGGGAAATAAAATTGCTAGCTCCATTTTAAATCATAAAAAGTACATGAAATAGTTCAGAAAATGAAATGATGAATGGATAAAATATAAAAAATATAAATTTATTCCTCAAAATAATTTAAAATCATATAAATTCCTTAATAAATATCATATATATAACTCCTTCTAAATGGAAGCCAAACACATGAAAACTAGTCCTTTGAACTCATGGAAATGCAAGCCTTTCACACATGGATTTATGATATTTTAAATTATAGAGCATATGGAAATAAGAAAAAAGATACATGAATCATATATTTATTACCCATAATCATTAAAATCATATAAATTTCCTCATAGAACTATGTTATGTAACTCTTTCCAAAATGGAATCCAAATACATGCAAACTAGTCATTCAAGAGCATAAGAATGCAATCCTTTCATACATGTATTTCTGATATTTCTACTTAAAGACAACATGGACATGATAATAAAGAGCCATACATCACATTTCACATCTTGGGAACCGAATATACTTATAAAAGAAAAATCACCACTCCAACAAGTGCGCCCTCAACATGAGAGTGTGGGGGAATGGAGAAGAAGGAATGAGAGAATAGGGGAATATATGAGAATTAGAATATATGGTACTTCAAAATGAAACTAAAAATACTTCATTAATCTCCAATAATATGTTTTAATTTCCTTTCCATCAACCAACTTGGAATTAATCCAACTCCCTCGAAATTGGTTCACAAGCAGGGAGAGTGAACACTCACTGTGCAATGGACAAGCAAAAACTCTCCAAAATGCAAAGGCCAATTAAAAGATGATAAAAATATATTCTCCTTCCTTGTAAAATTATTTTATTAACTTCATGAGGCATCTAAGGTCTAATTTCCCTCCATGGGATTCCTCCAACTCATATTAGTGGTTTAGTAACTCTCATGACACTTGTCTTCCCCTTCCTGCACCAATTCTTTCCCCAAGTCAAATGGATGCCTCTAACTCCCAAATTCAACCTCTTGTTGGATATTTTTAGCCCTTTAATTTCATATTTATCATATTTCTACAATCATGTATGAATTTTTCATCATTTGTTGTCATAGAGTGCATGGAGTCTCCTTCCAAGTGGCACACATTGTCTTCTAGTCTGTTCTTCTTCCATGGGAGTTACTTGATGGACCTAGGAAAAGATAGGAAGAATTTAGTTAGAATTATTACCAAGGATGGAAAAGAGTCAGGTCACAAGAAGCAAAAGGATCTGTGACAGAAATAGATAAGGAATAACAAAAGAAGGAAAAGGAGCTAGGAAGAAGAAGTTGTGGAAGGAAGGAAGGAGGATAAGGTAGAAGAAGAAGTAAGGAAGAAGGATGCAAAAGAGGAATATCAGAAGGATACAAAGAAGGAAGAGATAAGGAAAGAAAAAATAGAAGAGGAATATGTGACATGAGAATAAGATAATTCACGATAGAATATAGGCCACGACGGAAGAGGAACAACAAAATAAGAAAAGGATGCAACAAGGAAGGATGCGACAAAGTTAACTATGTCAGAGGATGTGTAGTGGCACAATGGATAGAAATTGAGAGTTCAAAAATATCATGGGTATGAGGATGGATAGAGTCGACGGAAGCTACATGTATGAAATCATATTTGTAATTCGGGTCGTTAGTTCCTACTGACATGTGTCAATAAATTAGGAAAGACATCATGTTGGCTAACTGTATAAATTCAATTGAGAGAGACAAGTAAGACTCTATAAAAGGAGGAACCCAAGATGTATGCATATTATCCTTTCATAGGGTATATTCATGTTAGTCTCAGTAGCATATTTTCATTTAGTGACAGTTTGATTTGTATTGGTGTTGGTTTGTTGAGTTGTACAGAGGAGTTGAAGATCCTGTAGCTGAGTGCGAAAGAGTGTAGAAGAGATTGAGTTGATCTTGGTTGTGTGCAGATCATTAGTAGAAGTCATAAAGGAATTTGAGTCAATCTAGGATGTGCATGGATCATCAGTAGATTCAAGTAGAGGAAGAGTAGCGAATAGAAGATTAAAGAGCATGAGAGGAGGAACACAAGTGTATAGATAAGAAAGAGAGATCTAGAAGAGAGTCTGCATCTTGGTGCACAGACCAAAGGTTCCATATATTTCTCATGCCAGATGAAGAGTGCCTTTATGGTTTTTCCCGGATGGGTTTCCACATTAGATACTATGTCAAATGTGTGAATGATGAATATGATTGAGTTGCATGTATATGTTTTTTTTTCGTTGGCAAAGTGGTGGAACCCCCCTAACTAGCAAGGTTTCCATTGGCTAAGTAACCACAAAATAGGGGCATATAAGCCGTCAAAATCACCCAGGGATCGCACCTGGCTTGGACCGCACCAACCCTTAACATGGTTGGATTTTTTGGTATCCGACAGGATTAGAACCGACAACCTTTTAGCTTGGGGGGCGTCTTAATCATACCCCACCACCAACTGTTCTACATCTCGTAGATAAGTTGCATGTATATGTTACTTTGAATATGTGTTTATATATTTGCTTATGAATGTGTTTATATGTATTCTTCACATTGTTATTGTTGAATGTGCCTATGTTTCATTGAGTTTGTTGTTATAATCATGGGCTTTGTTGTCATAATACCTATCAAAGGATAAGTTGTGTTGCAACTTGACTATGTAAAATAAGTATAAATATCCCATCCATAAGTCTCTATTGAGCACCTTGGTAGAAGACCAAGGGACCAAAAATCCCCCACCCAACTCCAGAAACTATTAAATTTTTATCATTCAAGCTAGCATTATGATATTAGGATCTTATCTGAGACAATAACATGCACAACAATAAAACAAAAGAGACAAGAGACACAAAGATTTTTCCTCAGGGAAAAATTAAAGGAGAAAACCCCACAACTTCCTCAGAGATATAATGAGCACCAATGGCAGCAATAAAACCCAAAAACAGAAAAGACAATCTCCACAACTTGTTCTCTCTCTCACACTGAGAGAGCTTCTCCTTTCTCACTCATGCGCCCCAATGAGTGAGTGTGTGTGTGATAAATAGAGAGGCTCACTCTCTATTTATATTCTTTCATTCACTTGAAACCCACTCCAACATGTCAGCCTCACTTAACAATTACCTGCTAGAGCCGACATCTCTAGGAGTGTCTAATAACCCTAGTGCCCCACAAATTGTGGGGACCTTTCCTCCTCTAACCAACAAGGAGGGTTATCCTTAACACAATGGTGGGGGATATTTCCATGACTTACAATGAATCACCTAGGGTTGAATTCTCTAGGATAGTCTAATAACCCTAGGGCCCCACAATTACGGGGACTTTAACCCTTGACACATAGGAGGGTTACCATTAGAAGAAATTTGGGGTCTAAAATGGGCCTTATAAGAAAACGTGCCAACAATAAATTTTGTGAGTTGGAATTTAGGAACCAATAGAATTTCAATAAAATAAGTCAACCATAATGGTTGAATTGACATATTTTTCATAAAATAAAATTGCTTTTTTTGTTTGTATTTTCGACATATCTCCATGTGTTTTTACTCAAATTCCGAGCGGGAAAGCTCGTTGGATGTCATCATCACATTTTTTCAGGTATTTCTTATTTTTGGGGTAGTGGAGTCCATCAAAAGTATGCAGTGTGGGTACTCATTGGATGCAGAATTAGATTCCACATCCAATGAGCTCTCTCACTCGAAATTTAAGTAAAAACACAGGGAGATATGTCGAAAATACGAACAAAAAGGTAGTTTTTTCATTCTTCCTCCAAAATTAATAACTATTATTTTATTATTTTAACTATTATTTTATTATTTTAAATATTATTTTATTATTTTCCTTAGGAGGCCTATTTCAGACCTCAAATTTCCTCTAATGCGACAATGAATTGACATGACTTGTTCACATTATAGAAACTCACGATTGGAACATCGTGGAATGACATGACTTAATTACATTAAAAACACATCCTCGAATAAACATTGGAGTATAATACATAAGCTATACAAGTGAATACAATCCAAAGTTACAATTACATCAACACTCCCTCTTAAGTAGGAAGGTATTCTCTTGACACAATTTATCAGCACAAGTATTCTTCTCTGTATCATCTGGATCATCATCGAGTTCTTGTCATCTTCAAGTCATATTCATATTTAGGTCATATTCATCTTTAAGTCATCTTCATTTGGATCTGGATCATCACTCAATATAGATCATCATCACTGGATCTAGATCATCACTCAATCTGGATCACCACTGCTGGATCATCATCAAATCTGGATCATCACTTGGTCTGGATCATCACTGCTGGATCATCATCAAGTATAGATCATCACTTGATCTGGATCATCACTACTATATCATCATCAATTCTAGATCATCACTTGATCTAGATCGTCACTACTGGATCATCATCAAGTCTGGATCATCACTTGATCTGGATCGCCACTATTGGATCATCATCAAGTCTGGATCATCACTTGATCTGGATCGTCACTGCTAGATCACCATCAAGTCTAGATCATCACTTAATCTGGATCATCACTGCTAGATCATCATCAAGTCTGGATCATCACTTGATTTGGATCGTCACTACTGGATCATCATCAAGTCTGGATCATCACTATTGGATCATCATCGAGTCTGGATCAATACTTGATCTAGATAATCATCACTAAATCATCATCATCATTATTGCTTCTTCTATCTAAATAAAATGGTTCTATCTCTTTATTCTTCTTGTCACCGGAAGTTCTATAGAGCCAGTCCTTTTTCATGCCAGTTGTAGGCCTAGCCTCCATGTAGGTATTCTTCAGTGCTCATATCTGACACTAAGTCAAAATGGCCCACCCAACTCTTACATCTGACCTCATCTTGTCAGAAAGGCACGCCCAGCACTCACATCTGACCTCATCTTGTCAGAAAGTCTTAGCACTCACATCTGACCATGTGTAAACACACCGCGCTAGAATGGATCAGCACTTATATCTGACCATGTTCGAAAACACCGCATCGGAAGGGCTCTGCACTTACATCCGACCATGTTAAAAAACATCGGATCGAAAGGGATCGGTAGTTACATTCGACCATGTTCAAAAACACTGCATCGAAAGGGCTCTGAACTTACATTTGACCATGTTTAAAAACACCGCATCAAAAGGGATCTCAATCCCAGACTAAGGATTCCTGGTGACCAGGTGCTTCCATTCTCCCAGAGAATGGCATTAGCCCTTATATCTGATCAAGTGGGAAAATATCCCTTAATCACATCAGAATGGCCATGCACTAACATCTGATCATGTAAGACTACATCCCACAGTCATATCAAAATGGCCTTCAGTCCCAAACTGAGTATTACTGGTAACTGACCAGGTGCCTCCATTCTCCCAGAGAATGGCAACTCAGCACCAAGTTGAGTATTCATGGTAACTGACTAGGTGCCTCCATTCCAAGAATGGCATTCAATGCTTATATTTGATCATGTAGGAACCAATCCTACAGTCACATCAGAATGGCTCAACACTCATATCTGACATGGAAGGAACTAATCCTCTCACCATGACAAAATGGCTTAGCCCTTACATCTAACCATGGAAGGAAAATGATCCTTTCACCATGTCAGAATGGCTGTAGGTATCATCATTTCCCTTTTAGAGGGAACCTCGATCTAGAGAACACTAAGCTTCTCCCTAAAGTATTCAAACTTCACTTTAGCCAATGGCTTCATCAAAACATCAGCTATATGTTCATTCGTCGCAACATACTGGAGCTTCACTGCTCCTCTCTGCACCATATCCCTGATATAGTGATATTTGATATCATATTAAAGTATCACCTCGAAGTGCTCTTCCTATCATTGGCACTGCTTGCCCAATACGAATCCACATAGACTTCCAAGTTAATATTTTGATTCGCCTCATAATTGAGACCATACTCAACTGTACCCTTCAGGTACCTCACTGCATGCTTTGCAACTATCAGGTGAACATGTCTCAATGCGTTCACAACAAAGTAAATATTTGGTCTCGTATTTTTCAGGTACATCAAGGAATAAATCATCTAACAATACATCATGGCATCAACCGAATCTGATGAAGCAACACTCAATAGATTTAGGTTCGATGCCATAGGTGTGGTCCTGAACCTCTTTAGGATCTCTAATGCATACTTCCCTTGTCTGAGGAATATTCCATCCCCATTCTACCACACCTCCATGCCTAGAAAATAGTGCATCAACACATAATAGGAGCATCACTGGTCTTCCACCTTCAACCTTGAAGAAAAGGTTGGAATCCGCTTTACTCTCAGTAAAGCCTAGAGTCATCAGTAATCTATCCATCTTGTCGTACCATGTCGAACCTCAGGATCTTCTGCAGTCACTCCCTCTGAAGTAGAGCATCATTCTTCCTCTCTCTTTTGTACTCTATGCACTGAAACATTCTGTACCGAAGTGACAAGTAGCTTCCTCTACTACTAACATTTTATGTATCCATCTAGGATCATTGGATACCAAGATCCTCTATCTTGAAATTTTTTCAAAAATTATTCTTGCACCCATCTATGAGCTTGTAATCCTCTATAGACTTTCATCTTCAACCTTGTACCAAAGTTTCAGTTCTTCATCAAGCTCCTCATGTATGTGTTATTCCATGGGTGTCTTCTGAGCTCATACAAGGCCTTCTTTCATTTGCACACATGATTCTGCCTGTCATGTGTATTTCTAGTGGCTGAAAATGTCTCTTCGTAGTCTATGCCTTGTGCTATGAATATTGCCTTGTATCCCATGATGTTTCCATCTACTGCATGATGGAACTACAGACTTCTATTTATGTATCAATACTACATCCTAGACATAATTCTTCTTGAACTAGTCTTCCCTTTCTTATTGGTTACTTCTTCATGGCTGGAAGGTTCTACATCAATGATGTCGCTGCATTTCATCTTATTATTATTCATCTTGAATTGCTGTCATTTGTTCTCCATAACAAGTCTCATCCTTCTTTGCTTGTAGGAGATTTTACATGATCTTTCCTACAAGTCAAATGAATTAGTTGTATGGTTAGAAACATTTCATAAGGCATATTCATAGTGGCAATTTATTATGCATAAATATATTATCATGCAACTATTTTATCCAATACAACATTCATCCATATCTCACAGAAAATTTCTAGATGCCTTCCATCTCTACCAGGACAACATTAAGACTGTGCACTAATCCAATATGTCAGCAAAGAGGTTTCATTCTAGATAAGTAGAAATGGATATTTGTATAGCACCATGAGCTACTTTCCCATTACATGCATATTAGTAGTATACTGTCATTAATGCAAACATTCTATCATGCATAATACATCAACTGAACATAAACAAATGCATAACAAAAACAATATCATGAAATTACAGTTGAACACTTATCTTTATTTGTTTCATGGGTAGAATCCTTCTTAATCCTTCTACTTCATCATCTTCTTCATTCATGACTTCATCATTTCTTATCCAAATTCTCAAGATGGATAAGAGGTTCTTCAAGAATTGAGTCCTTCATATTCCTCATCGTTTGAGGGATCTTCTTTGGATGGTGAGAGCTTGATCTTCAGTTGCTCCCATATTTTATTCTCTTATTATGAGTTAAGCTTCTTCTTATTGAAAGTAATCACTTCCTTCTAGCACAAATTCTTCGAATGAATGAATCCCATGATCCTGGGAGGCCATTCAAGGTGGCTATCCCCACTTCTGCATTATCCACTTCTTCTTCTACCACTTCAAGTCATTCTTTGATTTGAGGGACCCTTGTAAAGTATGGCTGTATGGTCTTTGCATTCTAGATATTCACATTCTTCAACTGGTTTTTTAAGGTCATATTCTTCAACTGGTGTCCTGTTTAGGGATGAATCCTGGAAGAGGATGGAACCCTAACTTGCAGGGATCATATCACCTAGAATATAGTGAATCAGAAGCAGAATTTTGGATACAATGTAAATCAGTATTTTATCTTCGACCTATGAAAGTTTCAGCTCCTGAGCCTTTGCCAATATCGAGATATAGCGAATGTACCAAAACGTATCAGTTTTAGTATTTTAGGGTTTTTCTAGCTCGAGGTCAAATTAGGGTTTGACTTTCCCGGAGTTTCACCCAACCAAAAATATTGACCTAGGTATCTAAGCTTCGATTTTGATGAGGAGATAAATCCTATGCTAGGCTCACTCAAAAATTCCTCTTTTGTAGAAAGCCCTAATTTCCCGCATCGAAAACTGGAAATGCTCAGAATTGAATTCCGCTTCGACAGAAATATGTGCCCTTCAATGGAGAGTCAGCCTAGGATACTTTTGCTGATGGATTGTGGAGAGAGACCCAAAAATTAAGAAGCCCTAGCTTCTGCAGCTGCATAATGTCTTCTTCTCAGGTTAGCCCTGATACCATGTTATATTTTTATCATTCAAGCTAGCATTATGATCTTAGGATCTTATCTGAGAGAATAACATGCACAGCAATAAAACACAAGAGACAAGAGACACAAATAATTTTCCTCTGGGAAACCATAGAGGAGAAAACCATGCAACTTCCTCAGAGATAGAATGAGCACCAATGGCAGCAGTAAAACTTGAAAACAGAAAAGATGATCTCCACAACTTGTTGTCTCTCTCACACTGACAGAGCTTCTCCTTTCTCACTCATGCGCCCCAATGAGTGTGTGTGTGTGTGATAAATAGAGAGGATCACTCTCTATTTATAATATTTTGTTCACTTGAAACCCACTCCAACATATCGGCCTCACTTAATAATTACTTACTAGAGCTGACATCTCTAGGAGTGTCTAATAATCGTAGTGCCCCACAACTTGTGGGGACTTTTCCTCCTCTGACCAACAAGGAGGGTTATCCTTAACACAAAGGTGGGGACTATTACCCCAACTTACAATGAATCACCTAGGGTCAAATTCTCTAGGAAAGTCTAATAACCCTAGGGCCCCACAACTACAGGGACTTTAACCCTTTACAAATAGGAGGGTTACCCACAATGACTTGACATGACTTGTTCACATTATAGAAACTCCTGATCGGAACATCAAAGCATGCCATGACTCAGTTACATTACAAACACATCCCAAAATAAACATCGGGGTATAATACATAAGATATACAAGTGAGTACATTCTGAAGTTACAATTACATCAACAGAAACCTGGTTCTGGTAGTTACCCATAGAAATATATCTTAGGTGAGACTGCATCTGTGTCACATGTGCTGTTGACTGAGCCTTTATTTGTTGGGTCGGTATCATTTGATTTGTTGCACCCCTGGTAGGGACTGAACTTGGGTTGAAGAGGGTTCAAAATCCAACAAATGGTTCCATTGCCGGGAACTTGAATCATTTTGGTGAGGGGTATGTTGTGGAATCTAGCGAAGGCTGAAATCCAAGACTGGGTCGATTGTAAAGCATTATAATTTGCATGAGAAGAGAGTAAAATATCTCGGTTGAATCCAACAGAGTGGTTGGGCCGATATCTATACCCATATATTCATGAAATTTTCTATTGTGTTGAATGAGTGGTTGTTGAATTTGGAAACCCAGCAAAGGAACTTTCAAGGAGGAGAATCGATGGAGTGGAATCCTCAGTTGATTCAATGACTAAAAAGTGTAAGAAACCCTGTGTTGATGGCTGTTGATTTTTTGGTGGATAACATTTTTTAAGGATTTATTACTAATTTTGTTGTCGACACAATAACCTCATATAGTGAGGCAGTGAGGAAATTTTTCCAAGGACCACGTAGAATATATTTGTTGTCCTTGAAAACTTGGATAAAGATGTCTGTATGTGGAAAAGGAATCTTATGAATGTGACAGTTGAGAACTATGCATAGAAGGGTGGATATGTCACAACATAACTATGTGAAAAATGGTGCAAACTAGGGTGAGATGCTCCCTAGAGATAGTGGAACCGATATATATGTTGGGTATTTAAGAAGTGGAAGAAGATTTAGGTCAGGAAAGAGAAGAAAAATAATCCCATGAAAAGAAAGTTGTAGTACTACTAGATGAGAATACTACAAGATTGTGTCACACTTGGATGAAAGATATTTTGACAAAGAAGAAGAATATCATCCAATATCTGAAGGAGAATAGGAGTCAAAATAATCAGTAGAAACTTCAAGACCAGAGAACAAGTACGTTACACGTACAACGCCACATACATCGCCAGAGGTAAGATCTAGAAACTCATATTGAAGTGGGTTTGTAAATATAAATAATACTAATGATGTGAATAGTGGACAAGGGAGTCTGACCACTCAAAAGTTTTTCCAAAGTGTATCAGGAGGAAACATAATGGTTGGAACAGACATCAAGTTGCTAATATTTAATGGAAATAGGTTGGACGTACCAGAGCAACATTAGTTTCTGTATGAATTCGTATGGACTATGTGATAGGTCTAAGATGAGAACATAAACAAACAAAAGATGGTCATGACTCTGCTAGGTCATGCGTTAGACTGGTACATGAAGTTTTCTATAGTGTCAGTAGGAGTTGCACATAAAACACTTGACTATATTTGAGTCAGAATGATATACGAGTTTAGAAATACAAAATATGAGTCACGGTGGATTACAAAGATTAAAGAAATCAAGAAGCTACCTACAGAGTCTGTTTGGGACTTTGACCATAGATTCAAGACATTAATGGCCAAATTAATCTTCCATATTTCATGCACAACACAAGGAATGGTTCATTTTTGCATTGTTGCCACACATCCGGATTCCATTGATGCAACAATAGATTGTGTCGCAGATAGGAGATCTGGAAATAACAATGAATCTAAAATCCTTTCTTATTGTATAAAATGGTGGAAGACTGATGTATATTCAGTCACAGTTGGATAATATTATGGTGCAACACCAGGACATCGAGAAAGGAAAATAATTTCAAGAATATATATGGTGTACAAGATGTATAACAAAACTACACCAAAAAGATAATTGTCTAGCACTCATGAAATATGTCGCAGGAGGAGAACCGAACTCAATAAAAAACTAAGGGATCCCTTGATGTAGAATATTCCATAATAGAGGTCATTGATTAGAAGAATGTTTGTATTTACAGAAGATTGTAAGTGCAACAACTAGTCTATTTTGTAAACTTTGTAAATCTATAGGACATGATGAGAAATATTGCAGAGCAATTTAGTTGTTGCAAGAGAAAATGGTGGATACCTACTTGATGAAGAATGATGAGGAGATGAAATATGAATGAGCAGAATCCTAGTACCAGCCTGCTCAATATCCACCAACAAAATTTCAACAACTGCAATATAAACCAAGCCAGTATCCGCCACAATAACAATACCATCATCCTAGGGGGATTGGAAATTTTTGAGGCAGAGGAAAACAACAACAACAAGGAGGAGGATTTGGTCGAGGAAGAGGCCAAGTTGTATATTATAACTATGGATAAAGCAGGAAAGTTTGCTCGAGATTGAGAAATTCCTATGAAGACCTATTCGTATTGTAAAAAGCATTTGATCATACTGTCGAACAATGTATGCAACATATTTCAAAGTGGCAGGATCGAACGTGGGAAATCCCAACCCTGGGTAGAATCCCAATCAAAATCCCAACCAGAACATACAAATGATTTGTGCTGATCTAAGAGAAGAAGACATTGTTATCGTCACAAGAGGAGGTGTTGTGACTGGAGCAGACCAAGACATAGAGCATGAACAACCACATGAATGACCAATGAAACAAAATAAAGTACCGTACAACATCCATAAAGAGAAGGAATTATTCTTCGATGTCCGACCAGGATTTGTTGACACAAATAAAGAATCAACATCTGTACAAGCAAGAGATATTCCCGAGAGGTTCAATCAAATACTCAGGAAGAAACTAGCAAGAAAAGTTAGTAGTCTAAAAGAATTTTTAAAACGTTGTTTAGAACTAATCCATGATAAAGATGTTGTCGCAAAATTGAAAACACTTATAGAAGAAAGTCCAAAATATTTGCGACCCAAAAAAATAGTTAACAATGTAAGGAAAAGATTAAAAATTGGTCTTGAGATGTGAATGACAAAACAGATAGGAGACTATGACATGGATTATATCATTCTGTATATGGAATTATTGAAGCCTTAGTCGTGTGTGTGTCTGAAAAGGGTGTCTAAGGCTTACAACACAAGGAGAAAAGATAAACAAAGGATTCAAACAATCCCATGTAGTTACTAATTTATCCTCAAGCTGTTTAAAGTAGTGATCTCCCACGGATATTTCAATAGCCTCTGCTGGATTTTGTGAGTTTGATCCATAGAGGACCTGTTTCCCATACTGTAAAACAAGGTGGTTGATAGAAAGAGAAGAAAAAAATATATCTAACTATGAAATTAATCTTGATCTAAATCTAAAGTACCTAAAGAGAGTTGTCGAATTGATTTACAGATCATCCTGAGATATTTGAATAATAAGTAATTCACCACATTGACAGAAACACAAATGAGACGATAAACCCCTTACTTAAATCACAATCTCTTAATGAAAATTAAAAGGACACATCTCAAGATTAAATCATTCAAGATAACTTGTAGATACGTATGTTAGTTGAAAAACCAACATTTCTTGCTGTAAATATTTTACTGTTTCATCACTTGTAGAAATAGATAAAGACAATTAAAGAATAAATTCCTTAAATATTTTCCAATGCATTAATGAGTAACAAAGAAAAATCTGAGTTATGAATGAACAAATTTATAAATTGCAAGTAAATCACAACATTATCTGGCCATTCGAAACAAGAAAAATTGAGATTTGTCAAAGAAATTCCATCAGATCATAGACAAGAGATATGAAATAATAGTACTATATTTATTCAAAGTTTTGCAATAAATTACATAAACCTTAAGAAAAACAGAGGTGTTTTTCAGTCTCATGTATCAATCCTTCCTTCTCCAAAATTCCCTTGATACATTCGAGAACTACCTCTTAAATAATTATTAAAAAATAATGAATCTCCCTCAAAAGGGGATCAAAAAACCTAAAAAAAACTAAAATCCCATAAAATCTCTCCATATTTTCCATATGCGTAACAATTCCTCAATAACAAGATAGATTGCGGATTCAATGCCAAGTTGGGAATTGCGTTTGTGATCTTAAATTTCATTTTTAGCCAGTTTATGCCGAAAATGAAAAAAGATATGGATCTTCCCCTCCACTGCAAATGGCCATTTGATCAAGTGATCTACATCATCTATACCAACATGATCAAGCTCCTTGATCTTCTCTTCCACCTCATCCCTCCTATATTTAAATTGTTCGATCATTAACCCAGGTGGGCATGCTTTGTCAATGAGGACCATTGCAGGAAAAGACAATTCATCCATCAGATTATCTACAGCATACCACCCCCTACTACAAATATCCTATGCCATCTTTACAACTTCAGCAACCGTTTCATCTATATCTTCCTAGGCTCTTAAGATAGTCCCGATTTCCTTAAACTGGAAGTTAGTGAAAATGATGACGTTGTATGGTTTACCTTTCATATATATTTTCTAGTTTGTAACTTCATCATAAGCCTTTGAAGCTTGTTTCCTTTTTTCAACCATATCTTCCAAAAAAATAGACATCTTATCAAAATTCACACGAGTTTCAAAAATTCTATATAAAGTTTTAAACAACTCACCGACTAAATCATAATGCTCCCTGTTGGTCCGAAGAGATAACTCCTTAAATTCCTCCTGAGAAAATTTAGAAAACGAAGATGAAGATGCACTTGCAGTTGCATCTTCATACTATTTTTCCAGCAAAGCTAACTTCTATAGCAAAGTATCATTGGTAGTCTTTTCTCTTTGTAACTCATCATGTAGAGCAACATTCCTCACTTGTAATTCATCATACGTGTCCTCATGTTGTCTTTTTACCTGTTCCAGTTCCTCCTTCAATCTGACAATTTCTTCCTTCTACTTATCGAATTCCCTGTTTAGAGTATTGACAGCATCAAAGTTGGCACCTGTAAAATCCCCTAGGATAGATGTAGCATCAGTAGCATCCACTTGTGAATCACCTGATCGTTGGGTCCATAGAATTTCATTTGAAGGGGATGGATCCACATTACTCTGATATCTACTTCTCTTTTTTTCCATCTTTTCACCACTGATTTGTCAGCTTTGCTATAACGATACTCCCCCAAAGATATTACAAAATATTCATTAAATCTATCTCTCATCTCATCACTATGGGGTACATTAACACATGTGGATATCAAAGAGGAGGTCTGAGTTATAGTGTGAGAAGGTATGGGCATTGTAATATGAAAAGTGAGTGAAGTGGAAGTACCACTCTGGGCACCAGTCACTTCAGGAGTTAAAGGATTATCGGAAAAAGAAGTTTCAGTGGATGAAACCTCTACAGTAGTAACTCGAAGTGACGAGGGTGAAAGTGTTCAGGTTTTTTCATGAACAGGAGATAATACTGAACTAAAATAAATAATATGCAGTGGAAATTTAAAAAATGGAGGTGTAGTGGATGATGGAATGGGCATTTTTAAAGAAAGAGGGGTAATAGAAAGGGGTAAACATGTGTCATCTTGATATAGCTGGGACATCATAGGTGTCATGATAGAACCAGTAGGTAAGGAATATAAAGCTTGAATTGAAAAAAATAGTAAAGCAGAAGATGTTGGACAAGGTTGAGAAGAAGGCTGTGATTATGGAAGAGAATATGGGGACCTCTCATTGTTGCCATTAAACAAATTTTTAAACTCTTGTAAACCATTGCCATTTCCGTCTTCCACAGTGATAGGCATAGGGGAAATCCTTTCATCCTCTTCCTCTAAATTAGTCAAATCAATAGTAGAAGTAGGGATGGATGAAACTTGAACCCTCAATTTTTTGAGTGGTTTTTCCTCAATCTAGGTTTGTTCAGATTGAGCTTTGTCCACAACAGTAGTCACCTAAGTAGCTTCCGTTGGTTGAGAAGTTATAATATCTTGAGTGTCCAATGCCGAAGTCATCCTGCTGAGATTCTGTTTAATCTACTGTGAAGTATGTAAATAGTATTTAACTTGCTGATCAATAGAATCTTGTGGGATTTATTATATGGGACTTTTCCCTCTGTCTACAGCTGAACTAGTTACTATGGATATGTTTTTAGCCACATGAGTTTCCTTTGCTTCTCTATCTTTCAACATCTTTTCTTGAATGTCTAATTACATAGCCTTGTAATGTCGAACCCCGTCCCTGATTTCCTTTTGATACAACAATATTTGTCTCTGTTCTTCTTTGCTTCACCCCTACCTAAAACCTCAAAAAATGTATCAACTCCCTGATAGATGAATTCATCTAGGACTTCCTCATGAGCATACCTTGTTTTGAAGTGATTCTGCTTAAGGTGAAGATCAACAATCCCCTTGGGATCATGCCGTCTCTTACTAGAAAAACCCAGCTTAAGGGACACAGCGTGATCATTGAGTTTTGATGCCTAGGTAGAGGTTGGTATGCTCAAGGATCCAAAGGTTTGAGGAAACTTGGGCCAAACCTTCCTTTTAGGCGTTGGACATTTCTTATATATCCCTTCGGTGACCTTCTGAAATGATATTTCTTCAAGGACCAACCTATAAGGCACAAAATTTGGTATCATATGAGAAGCATTGCTTCCATATACCCTAATGTATACAAATGATTCACTAACATACCAATCCACCATTGTGGCTATAAGGGTTTTTGCTTTAGGGGAGAAAGCAGGAGCTTCCTTGTTGAAGATTAGGAAATAGAATTGACAAAGGAAGAGTTCACAAATGTCATAAAAAATGTTCACATAATTGGTGTCCCACAACTCTGCATGATAAATGTGCATAGGAGGGGATGAAAGTACCCAACTCCATCCCAAATTTGGATATTGTAACTCAGCACAAAAGATGTTGACTATGTAGAAAGAGAAAAGAAACTAGGTTTCTTCCTTGTGGTAGATTTTTGAAATTCTTGTATAGATTTTTTGATTTCCAAAGACAGAATTGAATCCCATGGGAGGGATTCTCCTGTATTTATAACATGGTGGGAAATCGGAGCCCATTCTTCCTTGAATTAAGAAGAGTTGGAGAGACTGTAGAGCCTGCAAAACATCGCCGCAAGCAGGGAATATGGCTACTTAAACCATTCAATTGGGTAGAGCTCATCCTTCCTCTGAGAAAAATTTTGCGGCTCAACCATCCAAGACTTCAAAATTTGGTCAGAATTAATCCTGGACTTAAGAGATTTAACAAAATTAGCATTAAGGAGCTACCTAAAAGGTTTGAGGGCATAAATATTTACAAAGGTTTTAGATCGAAAGTTGGAAAATAGCAATCCTATACTATTATTAAAAGAATGGTCTTTTGTATTGGAATGATCAACAATCCATCTAACTGCATAATTGTAATGGAGGATGGCAGGTCTTGCAGCAATCATGTGGATGCCAGAATCCATAATTCTCTCATAAAGGGGTTGGTCATCCTGAAAGTATGAAAGGTCATTGTTGTCAAAGATAGAATAGACTCGAGACCAATCCAACTGGTAGGTCTCACTAACTCAATCACTGGTATCAGAGAAGACACCAAAATTTAGGTCTTTGGTGCCAGCATATCTTTCTACAAGTTTTTGCATAAGTGATTCGAGGTGTTTTTGAGGTCGACATGTTTTGTAACTATAAATTAAAAATAATTTATATTGGAACAACAATAAATAATTCAAATAGGAAATACAACTTGAAAACTAACCTGTAACCAGAATGAATGATGGAAAAGTTTCTTGGTAAAATATCAAAGTAAATCACACAGCGCAGCAAATTACAGTAGTAAAAATGGTAAATAAATCGTCAATAATACCAACATGTATATGATTCGTGGGAGATAATTAAGACCGTAATATGAGGATAAAATCAATGGTTAGGATTAGACTTTGCGAGATGCGGGCTTAAACACAAAATTCAAATTTTATTAATCGTTCCGTAACCCGCATTCCACATTTGCGGGATGCGGGGCGCGGAATTGCAAAACAACAAAACTTTATTCAAACCTCTCTGCATCCCGCATTTTTCTCTTTGTGGGATGCGGGTTGTGGAAACATGCAAACCAAACGACATATAAAATGACACCCCGCACCCCGCATTCCGCATTTGCGGGATGCGGGTTACGGGTTGACTAAAGCATATTTTCAAAAAATATCCCACATCCCGCATTTTGCATTTGTGGGATGAGGGTTGTGGGATGAGAAATTTTAAAACATATGACTACAAAATCCCACATCCCACAATTTTCGGGCTACGGGGTGTGGGTTGCGGAATCGCAAAACAATCCCAAACAAAACTAGCTTTTCGCATCTTAAAAACACACAAATCAAGCATGGATTTTTTGGGAATTTTGGTTGAGTTAGGAAAATCCCAGAAGTCAAGAAAAATGTAATAGAAGCCAAGAAATGGACAAAGGATTCTATTAAGTTACCTTTGTATGTGTAATTGGGCTCCCGTGTGAGAATAACATGGGATCTGTTGTATCTACAACAAATGGCGACTGGCTAGAAGAACCCGTTATCTTTGCAAAACAATAAGCTTTTCCAATCAAACCTATCAGCGGACAAATGATCAACTTGGGATCACATAAAATGTTAATATAAGAGTGTAAACAACAAGGAATTATCAAAGAATGATTAATGTGTTTCCACCCATGGTCATTTTTAAAGATGACGCAACTCCGATTCAGATGGCATGGAGGATAAGGATCACTCGGACTCAGGCTGGCATAGGCATGCAGTTCAAGTTGAACCTGGGATTAGAACTAAACAATTTTGGATCTCTAGTCATAGGCCACTGAAGTCATGATTTATTCCCCCCCCCCCTTTTTTTTGAAATAACAATACTATATTGACATAGGAACACTTCCCCATGTTCTGGTGATCAATGCCATTCACAAACCTGACCTGGAAACTGAACAAGCTAGCTTGGTAAGGAGACATCTTCTCTTCCAGCCATTTGGCTGAAAGCAATTATCATGGCTTGGGAATCATCTGGTGATAATTTCAGTCTGAAATCGAGTCCATGATCATAGTAAGGCTGGTCTTAGATAGGACCCCCTCTTCCTTATGTACAATAGTATTCCTTTTGGGAATGACTAGGGTTTTATTTGTATGTGGACTCCAAGACACTACCATGGCTTGGTGTCCACATAATGGTAGCATTACTCACCGATGCTATGGATATCATGAATGAGTTGACTTGTGATAGGATCTCCCATATTCCAGAAAACTAGAAGCCACCTCCCCAAATCATATGGGAAAAATGTCATTCCACTAAGCATCTATGAACCTAATGAGCTGGCTCATGATGAGACCCCTCATCTTGCAATCCTCATAATAAAATTATATGGCCATGATTGAATTCGAAAAGAGTAAGACTGAACATGTTATGAAGATATGTTGCAGTGCTCTACTGAGACCTTAGACAAGACGACCATCTTCTTCCATGACCTTCATCACAAGAGTAAATCAGATAGGATATACTGATCGGGATGAGGGCGCATTATTTTGAAATTATGTAATCATTGGTTATCATTCACATATAACAGATCCTGATACAAGTTAGGTAAAATGGAAACTAACGATTTGATTAAGGCTAAGAGTATTGAATATTGAGAAAGACTAATTTCCCATCATTGCTAGATGTGTAGAGATTACCAAAAGTCCACTAGTATCAAGCACACATTTAGAAAATAAAAAGGAAAATTAACAAACCAAACCCACATATAGGGTTGAAGAATATTTTCAAACAAAATACTTTTTGAGCAGGGAAACATTCACTGGATAGGTGTCAAGAACCCCTTCCAGTGTTTGCAACTGAACAGTACTAGGTCCAATATTTTCTGTAACAATGAATGGTCCCAGCCAAAGGCACTGGAACTTGGCATACTCCTTGTTGTCTTTGTGTTGCTTGTCCCATATTAACACTAAATATCCCACTGAAAAGTCTCTATCAGAGGAGGACTTCTCGTCAAACCATTTTTTCACCAACTATTGATGTTGGTAGAATTTGTTCTTAGCCTTCTCTCTATCTTCTTCTAGCTTGAGTAGAGAATCAATCCTCTACTGTAATGGAGAATAATCATTTTCTTGTATGGATTGGGCCAACTGCAATGAAGGTATGGTGAGATCAGCTGGTAGAACTACTTCCTTTCCATAAACTAGGAAATAAGAGGAGTTGCCAATGGATTCCTTTGGAGTGATTCGATCTTCCCAAAGAGCATTGTAGAGTTGGGTATGTGAGTTTTGATGTGAAGCCACAGTCTTTCTCAAAATGTTTATCAAGTTTTTGTTGGAGGATTCTGTAAGTCCATTTCCCTGAGGATAGTAGTTGGCAGAAAAATTAAGCTTGATCCCTTTCTCAAGGGTGTAGCTAGTCAGGTCAATGGATTAGAAGTATGATGCATTGTAAAAAATGAGATACTCAGGGGTGCAAAACCTAGTGATTACCTAGTTTTCAAGAAAGGAAATTACCTGGTTTGTGTTACACAGTCATAGAGGGATTGCTTCAACCCACCTGGTGAAATAATAAGTGGCTGTCAAAATGTATTTGTGTTTTAAATAGGATACAGGGCTGATAGGTCTGACAAAATCTAATCCCCACTATTGAAACGGGAATTGGATATCTACTAGCTGCAAAGGGAAGGCATGTTTCTTGACTTTTCCAGTGTACTTCTAGAAAGGCTCACATATTCTAACATATGCATGATCATCTCTGAATAGGGTAGGCCAATAGTATCCTGCCCAAATGATTTGGTGAGCCATTGTATCACCTAATAAATTCCCACCTGCAGGTCCTACATGAAATTGAAAGGGGAGCTCATCAGTATGATCCTTTTCAAGGCATCTAAGAAAAATTCCATCATAATTCTTTCTAAACAGAACATTATCAATAAGTTGACAGGGGGCTGATTTCAGCCTTAGTGCTCTACGTTTCTTGGGATCAAGGGTTTCAAGAGAAAACCCATTATGAAGAAAGAACTTGATGTGATCATACCATTTAGATGTCGTTATTTCGAGTGCATTAACAAAACCTGTAGGTATTCCCAATCGATGTGTTGATATTGAGGATCATTCGACTGGGAAGAGAGTTGGAAAAACCCTTGTCTTATGAATATCTTTTTAGGTTTGATCTACAGATCATATTCTTGGAGGGTGGTCATCCAGTGAGCTCTTTTTTCTCCCAACTACTTTTGGACGAGGACATTGCGAATGGCCGCAGACGGGACAATTACCTTGGTCCTTGACTTCAAAAGATAAGGCCTGTAATGTTTTATTGATTTGTATACTACGTAGTCCTATTTTTCAACTTGAGAATAGTTGAGTTCAACTCCTTTAAATGCCGAACTCATGAAATAAATGGGGATCTCAGCGTCCTCATGATTTTTCTGTGTTAGGACAGCCGCATAAGAAAAGTCAGTAGAAAAAGTATAAAGTATGAAATATTTAATAAAATATGGAGACATGAGAGCAGGAGATTCTGCTATATCTCTCCTAATTTCAATAAATGCATTCTTATGTTCATTGGACCACTTGAATGGCACATCCTTTTTAACTAAAAATTGTATGGGTTTAACGACTTGGGAAAAATTTGGCACAAATCTACAGATGAAATTAATCTTACCCAAGAATAAATACATTGCCTTTCGAAAGTTGGGGAGACTGATCTTGGAGATTGCTTCAGTGCACTATGGATCAATGATCATTCCTTCCTTCGAGACGATGAAACCTAGAAACTTACCTTCCGTCACAGTGAAGATGGACTTCCTGGGGTTGAGGGAGATCCCAAATTTCCTACATCTTTCAAATACCTATTTCAAAGAAGATAAATGATCTTGTTGTTTTTTAGAGTAAATGGTAACATCATCTAAGTATAGAACAAAAAAATTATGGATCAAGCCCCTGAAAGCTATGTCCATAGCTCTCTAGAACATGGCTCCTGCATTTATTAGCCCAGACGACATTCTTCTGTATGTAAATGTTCCCCAAGGAGTTCGGAAGGATATTTTAAGTTGATTATTGGGGCCAAGTAGGACTTGGTTGTAACCTAAAAAACCATCTAACAGTAAGAACATCTCGGAACCGACTACTTTTTGCAAAATCTACTTCATTGGAGGAATATGATAATTGTCTTTTTTAGAGGCCCAATTTAGGTTTCTAAAATCAACACAGAGTCTGATTTCCCCATTCTTTTTCCGAATAGGTACCAAGTTAGTGATCCACTACATGTGTCTGACGAGAAATATGATCTTGGTCGAGAGTAGCTTATCGAGCTCTTTTTTGAGAGAAGGCTCTAAACTAGGGTGCATTTTCCTTAGTTTTTGTTGATATGGATTTACCTCAGGTTTCATCGGGATGTTATGGTGCATGACACTAGTGTTGAAAGTCCTAAGTTCATCATATGTCTAGGAAAATATGTCTTTAAATTCCCTGCACAGTTTAATAAAAATGCTTCTCTAATCATGGGAACCATGAATTCCAAGATTAATAAAGTAAGGTTCTTGCTCTATTCCTAGGTTAACAGGTGTGTAATTCAGGGTCGAGCTCTGGGTCTTATAGTTGGTGGTCTATCTAAATTTATCTTGTAAGTCATAAAACTTCCCCAAAATGATGACATACTTGGGGATGATATTAGAAGGGTCAGATAGAGACTTTTGATGATTAGCTTCATCGATAGCCATACCTTCGAAGGTGTTTTCGGCTGAAAGGAAGTATAGTATTTGCTGGTCATCATCGAACTCTTTCCAATCTATGACATTGTCTAGTATAGAGGGTTTATATATCAATTCGATGGAGAAAGCATGGGGACTTCACTTAGTGAACCTCTCACATAGCACGCGCGATCATGGGATATTAAAGAATACCCTTAATTTTGAGAGATATTGACCCAAACTCTTTTTGTTGAAACCCTTTCCCAATACTTAATACCTCATCCCCACCCCTTTTTATAGCTCAATCCTTATAAACCACCATACCCAACCCCACCTTAAACCCCTCATCCCCCCAATACCTGCAATATCTTGGTTCAATTTTTGATAATTTTAAAACCCACAAGATGAACTAACATGATAGTATATTGGTCAACAAGTGAATCCCCCATGGGAGAAATTTTGTGGAGACAAACCTTTAGGAGGGATTAGTCTAGATGCTGTGTTGGCTAACAGATTTGCATCAAATTTCTGTGATCTAGGAACAAATTTAATATTAAATGCTAAAAAGGAATTAGTCATATATCTAATTAATCTTTGATAATTAAATAGGCGTGGAGATAGACAATGTATCTGATTTCGTACCCGTTTCATGATGATTTCAGAGTCTCCTACGCATTCAATTGCTCTCGCTCCCATATCAACAGCTTTCTTGAGTCCTTGGACTAATGCCTCATACTCAACTGCATTGTTGGTACATTCAAACTCCAATCTGCACGCGGTCATTGTTTTGATCCCCTTTGGATCAATAAGGACGCATCCTGCACCTGCTCCATCCTTAGATATAGAGCCATCAAAAAACAAAGTCCAAATTACAAGGTCAATTCTGAAGTTAGTATTTACATTATAGACACTGTGTCCAATAGTGCTAGAGAAAGGCACAGAAGTGAGATGCGTTATCTGAGACTATTTCTGTACATTCTCTGTTGGAGAAACATCAATAGGTAGGTCTCCAAAGAAGGTGTCAAATGTGAAATGTTCAATTTTATTATCAAAAAAGGATATAGATTCATTGGAATCATCAAGATCAGTTACAGTTTGTTTCATGAAAGGTTCTCTGTCAACTTTGATTTTGTTAGGCTTCCCGTTAAGGGGTAACAATAGGTGAGACCAATCTATAGCAAAGTAACCTTTAAGTTTTTCTAACCAATCTCAACTTAACTACATAATGTAAGTATCTAGGATATCTACAATCACAATATCAATATTCTGATGTATTTGGGGATCTGCAGAAAATATGAGCAGAACATTCCTCAGTCTTCCTACAACTTTGACTTTGGATCTGTCTAATTGTACAATTTGATTAGGACAGGCTTCCCGTATAGCATTCAACTTTTTGCATACATAAAGAGGCATGAAATTAGATGAAGAACCCGAGTCTACCATGCAATTATGTACATTCCTGTTGAATATTTCAAAAGTAAGTAAGAAGGGTGGAGTTCCCTTGCTTCCAGGATTTGGATGGTTTGGTTGGGGGGAAGAGTCAAGGTTGTTATTTCGAGCTTCTCTAGGTTGTTTGATTATCATGATTTTGGGAAAGGAATCCCTTATGGAAGGGATTTTGAGAAGGTCAAATAAATATATATTTTTCTTGACTCTCTTCAAATCCTCGGCCAAATTGTATTCTGGTTCAAGAATGAGAGTGTCATTCTGTGTTTGAGTTTTACCTTTGCTGGGAGCTGGTGCCACAGGTATTGATTCCTATAGAGGTGGTCATTTAGATATAGTAATGTGAGTGTGTTTTAGGTTGAAAACTGTGTCGGGTTATTCTTCCTCTTCTTCTGAAAAAAAACTCACAGTGCTGACCTGCTAGTCATCTTCCTCTTCCTCTTGGGGATGTTGTGTATCTTGAGTGGAATGATCTTCAGAGGATTCGGGAATGTCTGGTGTTCCTGCAGCTAAGGACTTCATTACATAAAATATTTCTTCAAATTTGAATCCCTCACTAAGATTTGGAGGTGGTGGATTTTGAGGGGGTTGGTTGGGTCTCCTGGAAGGTGGCCTATTAAATCCCCTATTGTTTGATTTATATTCATTGTTTCTTTTCTTGAGATATACCATCTCATTAGACATTCATTGGAGGAGATTATTCACTTCACTCATGTTGAACGGATATTGGGTGGTAGAAGTAGGTTTAGGAGAACTGTCGCTTTTCCTACGTGAGGTAGAACCTTGTTCAGATGTGGTGTCAGGGTTGTCCTTGAGACATAAAATGTCCCTTTTGACTTGTATGGCTTCAAAGAAGGCGTCTTGCAAGGACTCCTTCCATTCCATTTTAACCAACATGTCTATTTGGTTCAGGACACCCTTAATATAGTATGCTACCAATAATTCCTTAAAACGGAGTACCGTACATGGGATCCTATTCTTTAAATATGAAAATTGGTGATTGTAATATTTGACTCTTTGTTTACCCTTAGTCTTCATTGAAGAAAGCTTTATGAATAACTACTTTGGGTTCTTGTCATCCACAATTTTTTGAGTGAAGAGTTTAGAAAACACATCCCATGATGGGATGGAACTAGCTTCTAAGGAAAAGTACCAGGTAGAATCCTTTAATTCAAACATCTAAGGGAATAGTCTGCAAACCATGTCTTCATTTATGATGTTCCTAAGTCTGATGGCCTGCATAAAATATTTGATCTAGTATTCCACATGGATTTTGTCATCTGGATTAAATTTTGGAAGCCAATTCTCATGGTTTTTAGGCAACCTATGCTGATCGCTTGAAACAGACACGGAATCTCCATCCAACCAAGGCCTGTTATATTGCTCATAAGTTATAGGGATAGATTCCACTGATGAGTCCAAAGATTCAGAATCTGACGCTTCATCTGAGGAAGATGAAGAAGTGGGAGGAGATGGGGGTGGTCCTCCTGCTCATATGCTATGTTGAGGAGTGGTTGAATCTTGAAAAAATGAATGTAGATCTAACCCAGGAGTAGATGGTTCACTGAAAAGGTCGTGACGTCTTTTAGTGTTTTGGTCACTCAAGTTTAGATTATATGAATTATTGTCTTGGGGAATATTTTGATTTGGATGTTCTTGAGCAAACTGTCTTTGAATCTCAGCAATGTTATGGGAATTACCCTTCAACAGTTGTTCAACTGTGATGGATCCTAGGATGGGTGATACGAGAACGTATATGTCTGATGGGGTAGTTTTTTATTGTCTAGGGGTATCTGGGATTGCATCTGAACCTTGTGCTATTTGTTCCCTTGATGTAGACGCATGGGTGTGACTACGAGTAATAATTGGATTTCTTGCTAGAGGAGGTGTCTGTGTGTTTCATTTAGGCATGATGTGTTGGCCCTCCTTCTAGCACCATTTGCTAAAGCCTCAGTTGTGTATGTGGCTGAAAAGGGTGTGTATGGATTACAACACATGGAGAAAACCCAACCAAAGAATTCAAACAATCCCACGTAGGTATTGCTTTATCCTCGAGCTATTTAAAGTAGTGATCTCCCATAGATATTTCTATTGCCTTCTCTAGATTTTGTGAGTTTGATCCATAAAGGATCTGTTTCCCAGACTGGAAAACAATGTGGGTGATAGAAAGAAAATAAAAAAATGAGATCTAACTATGAAAGTAATCCTGATCTAAATCTAAGCTACCTAAAGAGAATTGTCGAATTGATTTATAGATTATCCTGAGATATATGAATAACAAGTAATTCACCACATTGAAAGAAACACAAATGAGATGATAAACCCCTTAAATCACAAACTCTTAATGAAAATTAAAAGGACGTAACTCAAGACTAAATCATTCAAGATAACCTACAGATACGTATGTTAGTTGAAAAACCAACATTTTTTGCTGTAAATATTTTATTGTTCAATCACTTACAGAATAGATAAAGATAGTTAAAGAATAAACTCCTTAAATATTTTCCAATGCATTAATCAGTAAGAAAGAAAAATCTAGGTTATGAATGAAAACATTTAAAAATTGCAAGTAAATCACAACATTATCTGGCCATTCGAAACAAGAAAAATTGAGATCTGTCAAAGAAATTCAATCAGATAATAGGAAAGAGATATGAAATAATAGTACTATATTTATTCAAAGTTTTACAATAAATTACATAAACCTTAATAAAAATAGATGTTTTTTTCAGTCTCCTGTACCAATCCTTCCTTCTCCAAAATTCCCTTAATACATTCGAGAACTACCTCTTAAATAATTATTACAACATAATGAATCTCCCTCAAAAGGGGATCAGAAAACCTAAACAAAACTAAATTCCCATAAAACCTCTCCATATTTTCCATATGCGTAACAATTCCTCAATATTAGGATAGTTTGCGGACTCCAATGCCAAGTTGGGCATTGCATTTGTGATCTTCAATTTCATTTTTAGCCAGTTTATGCCAAAAAAGAACAAAGATATGGATCTTCCCCTCCACTACAAATGGTCACTTGATCAAGCAGTCCACATCATCTATACCAAAATGATCAAGCTCCTTGATCTTCTCTTCCTCCTCATCCCTCCTCTATTCAACTTGTTCGATCATTAACCCAGGTCGACATGCTTTGTCAATGAGGACCATTACAGGAAAATACAATTCATCCATGAGATTGTCTGCAACATACCACCTTCTACTACAAATATGTTATGCATTCTTTACAGTTTTAGCAACTGTTTCATCTAGATCTTCCTAGGCTCTTAAGATAGTCCTTATTTTCTTAAATTGGAAATTAGTGAAAATGATGACATTGTTTGGTTTATCTTTCATGTACCTTTTCCAATCTGTAACTTCATTAGAATCCTTTGAATCTTGTTGCCTTTTTTCAACTAGATCTTCCAAAACAACATGGCATATTATAAAAAATAACACGAGTTTAAAAAATGTTAACTAAAGTTTTAAACAACTCACTGACTAAATCATAATGCTCCCTGTTGGTCCAAAGAGCTAACTCCTTGAATTCCTAGAGAGAAAATTTAGAAAATGAAGATGAAGATGCACTTGCAGTTGCATCTTCATACTATTTTTCTAGCAAAGATACCTTCTATACCAAAGTAGAATTGGTAGGATTTTCTCTTTGTAACTCATCATGCAGAGCAACATTCGTCACTTGTAATTCATCATACATGCCATCATGTTTTATTTTTACCTGTTCCAGTTCCTCTTTCAATTTGACAAATTCTACCTTTTTCTTATCGAATTCCCTATTCAGAGTATTGACAACATCAAAGCTGGCACCTGTAAAAACCCCTAGGACAGATGCAGCATCAGTAGCATCCACTTGTGGATCACCTGATCATTGGGTCCACAGAATTTCATTTGAAAGGGATGGATCCACATTACTCTGATCTCTACTTCTCTTTTTCCCTCTTTTCACCACTTATTAATCAGCTTTTCTATCACGATACTCCCCCAAATATATTACAAAATATTCATTAAATTCATCTCTCATCTCATCACTAGGGGGTACATTAACACCTGTGGATATCAAAGAGGAGGTATGAGTTATAGTGTGAGAAGGTATGGGCATTGTAATATGAGAAGTGAGTGAAGTGGAAGTACCACTCTAGGCACTAGTCACTTCAGAAGTTAAAGGATTATTTGAAATAGAAGTTTCAATGGATGAAACCTCTACAATAGTAACTTGAAGTGATGAGGGTGAAAGTGTTGAGGTTATTTCATGAACATGAGATAATATTGAACTAAAAGAAGGAATATGCAGTGGAACTTTAAAAATAGGTGTAGTGGATGATGGAATGGGCATTTGTAAAGAAACAGGGGTAATAGAAAGGGGTAAACATGTGGCATCTTGATATGGCTAGAACATCAGAGGTGTCATGACAGAACCAGTAGGTAAGGAAGATAAAACTTGAATTAAAAAAAGAGTAAAGTAGAATATGATGGATAAGGTTGAGAAGAAGGTTGTGAGTGTGGAATAGAATATGAGGACCTCTCATTACTTCCATTTAACAAATTTGTAAACTCCTGTAAACCATTGCCATTTCCAGCTTCCATAGTGACAGGAACAAGGGAAATCATTTCATTCTCTTCCTCTGAATTAGTCAAATCAATAGTAGAATAAGGGATGGATGAAACTTGAACCCTCAATTTCTTGAGTGGCATTTCCTCAATCTGGGTTTGTTTCAATTGATATTTCTCCACAATAGTAGTCAACTAAGTAGCTTCAGCTGGTTGAGTAGTTATAATCTCTTGATTGTCCAATGTCGAAGTCATCCTGCTGAGATTTTGTTTAATCTGTTGTGAAGCTTGTAAATAGTATTTATCTTGCTCATCAACAGAAGCTTGTGGGATTTCTTCTATGGGACTTTCCCCTTTTTCTGCAGCTGAACTAGTTGTTATGGATGTGTTTTTAGCCACATGAGTTTCCTTTGCTTCTCTATCCTTCACCATATTTTCTTGAATGTCTAATTCCATATCCCTGTAATTCCAAACCCTGTCCTTGATTTCCTTTTAATACAACAAGATTTGACTCTGTTCTTCTTTTCTTTTAGCCCTACCTAAAACCTCATAAAAAGTATCAACTCCATGATAGATGAATTCATATGGGACTTCCTCATGAGCGTACCCTGTTTTGAAATGATTATGCTTAAGATGAAGATCAAAAATCCCCATGGGATCATACTGTCTCTTACTGGAAAAACCCAGCTTAAGGGAAACTATATGATCATTGAGTTCTAACACCCAAGTAGAGGTTGGTATGCTCACAGATCCAAGGGTTTGAGGAAACTTGGGCCAGACCTTCCTTTTAGGCACTGGACATTTCTTATATATCCCTTCGGTGACCGTCTAAAATGATGGACAAACCTGTCAGTCATGACCTTTGGTAGCATATGAGTAGCATTGCTTCCATATACCCTAATGTACACAAATGATTCACTGACATACCAGTCCCCCATTGTGGCTATAAGGGTTTTAGCTTCAGGGGAGAAAGTAGGAGATTCCTTGTTGAAGATTAGGAAATAGACTATGTCGAGGAAGCTTTCACAAATGTCATAAAACCTATTCACATAATTGGTGTCCCATAGCTCTGCATGATAAATGTGCATAGGCGGGGCTGGTAGTAACCAGCTCCATCCCAAATTTGGATAGTATAACTCAATGCAGAAGACGTTGACTATGTAGGCAGAGAAAAGAAACTAGGTTTCTTCCTTGCCGTAGCTTTCTGAAATTCCTGTATAGCTGTTTTGAGTTCGAAAGATAGAATTGAAGCCCATGGGAGGGATTCACCTATAGTTATGACATGGTGGGAAATTGGAACCCATTCTTCCTTGAAGTAAGAAGAGTTGGGGAGACCATAGAGCCTGCACAACATCACTGCAACCAGGGAATAGGGCTCCTTAAACTATTCAATTGGGTAAAGCTCGTCCTTCCTTTGAGAAAAATTTCGCGGCTCATCCATCCAATAATTCAACATTTGGTCAAAATTAAACCTGGACTTAGAAGCTTTAACAAAATCAGCATTAAGGAGCTTCCTAAAAGGTTTGAGGGCATAAATCTTTACAAAGGTTTCAGAACGGAAATTGGCAAGAAGCAATCTTGTACTATTATTAAAAGAACGGTAATTTGGATTGGAATGATAAAAAATCCATATAACTGCATTGTTGTAAGGGAGGATGGTAGGTCTCACTAACACGGCCACTGGTATCAAAGAAGACACCGAAATTTGGGTCTTTGATGAGCATATATTTCTGCATTTTTTTGCACCGGGTGATTCGAGGCGTTTTTGAGGTCGACATGTTTTGTAACGAGAAATTAAAAATAATTTGTATTGGAACAATAGTAAATAATTCAAATAGGAAAGACAACTCAAAAATTAACCTATAACCAGAGTGAATGATGGCAAAGTTGGTTGGTAAAATCTCAAAGTAAATCACGCAGCGCAACAAATTACAGTGGTAAAAATGTTAAAGAAATCATCAATAAGACCAACATATATATGATCCACAGGATATAATTAAGATCGTAGGATGAGGATAAAATAAATAGTCAAGATCATACTTTGCAGGATGCAGGATTAAATCACAAAATTCAAATTTTATTAATCGTTCCATAACCCGCATTTTGCATTTGTGGGATGTGGGGTGCAGAATCGAAAAACAAAAAAACTTTATTCAAACCTCTTCGCATCCCACATTTCGCACTTTGTGGGATGTGGGTTGCGAAAACGCGAAAACCAAACGACATATCAAATGACACCTCACACTCCGCATTCCGCATTTGCAAGATGCGGGTTGTGGGTTGACCAAAGAATATTTTCAAAAAAATCTCTCGCATCCCACAAATGCGGAATGAGAAAGTTTAAAACATATGACTACAAAATCCCACATCCTGCAACTTGCGGGCTGCAAAATCACAAAACAATCCCAAACAAAACTAGCTTTCCACATCTAAAAAACACACAAATCAGGCATGGATATTTTGGGAATTTTGGTTAAGTTAGGAAAATCCCTGAAGTAAAGAAAAATGTAATATAAGCCAAGAAATGGACAAAGGATTCTATTAAGTTACCTTTGTGTGTGTAATTGGGCTCTCATGTGAGAATAACATGGGACCAGTTGTATCTACAATAGGGCTTTGATGTCAATATATTGACAAGGAAGGCATGGGAAAACATGAACATGTTGTGACTAGATTGATCCCCATTCAATTAAGGTTAGAAAATCAGTCGAAGGTTCTACCCATAAGTCGAATGACTCAAGTACCTGTTGAGGTAGAAGGTCTGAGAACATATGTAGAGTTTGAAGTGATCAACATTGTTGATGATAAAAACTTGTATCCTACACTTTTAGGGATTTACTAGGAGATAGATAATCAAATCATCATTAATTTAATAGAAGAATATTGTCATTTGAAGATTCAGAGATAAGGGTGCTTGCGCGAATTGATTCGTTGGACGAAAGAGATATGTTGAACCGGTTAATAGTGAATGACAAGGTAATTCCCTAGATCATATATATAACATTATACCGTCTCGATATGACTATATAAATCCAACAGCTGATGGAAAGATCAGTTGGAGGAGTGTTAGCTCCTATATGTCTAATTCGTGGGAAGTGTTGGAAAATTGGCAGAATCATATGCACAAATTTTCCATGAGAAGTTGCGCAAGAATTACAAGATCTGTGCAATGGGTAGGATATGAGGAAAGCGAGCTTCCTACATATGAAGTTTTTCTAGATCTTTCATATTTCCTAGTATAATTTGAAGCAAAATTTATAGAATTGCAACGATTTTCTGCCTTGGACTTTGTGCTGAACGCTACACCCTCTAGCTGGTGGGGTACACAAACAATCTATCTCTGAGTGGATGCAATGTAGAATATTGATGGAGATCATATTTTGAGAAGAGATCAGTTATGCTGGTCACAAATATACATGATTTACAAATCCTCTTGAACATATTGAGCATTATCGCATGACATGGCAGGAATATCCATGGCAAGAATAGGTTCATCACTTCATACATATTCTGGACATGATACTAAGGAATTGGTATAAATTGGTTGAAATGTGACAAGGAACTCTTAAGTGGGAGAATCTAGACACTCGTTTCACACATACCTTCGAGTTCAAATATGATCACTCAACAATCGATGCTGCACTGCAAGTCATGAAAGAGAGGATATTTGAGGAAATCCCTGTCGCGGTGACAAATTTCAATCAATGCAGCATGACAATCAACCATTGGATGGAGTGTTACAATGTGATGGGAGAATCCGAGGATGATGACCCGCTCGACATAAACATACTTGACTCAGAAGGTATGCATGCAGTGGAGGGTTTTGGTATTTCTAGTGATTAATTCCTGAGTCCACTCAAAATTAAGAAAGTTAATATTGGCTTCCCTAACAATCCAAAGTTCACCAATATTGGAGATTATTGGGATGAAGAGACGATAGGAAAGATCAATGATTTATTACATGAGTTTCAAGATCTGTTCCCTACTAGATTTTTAGAGATGAAGGGAATAGTCGGATATATTGGTGAAATGAAAATATCTTTGAATCTCGACGCAAAAATGGTCAAGCAATGCCCATATCGATTGGATACATGAAACAAAGAAAAGGACAATAATGAATTGGATATAATTTTAGAGGCATGTGTTATAGAAACTTTTGAGGAATCAGAATGGATTAGTCCGATACTAGTCTAGGACAAGAATACCTCAGGTGAAGTAAGAATTTGTGTTGACCTGACAAAATTGAATGCTTCTTATTGACATGACCCATTTATGACTCTGCTTATAGATGAAGTATTGGATATTCAAAGGACAAGAAATGTATTCGTTCACTAATGGATTTCCTAGGTCCCATAAGATAAATATTGCAAAGAAATATCGACACAAGACTACATTTGTGAGAGAGTGGGGACGTTTCTAGTATACGGTAATGCCATTTGGACTTAAGAATGCTCTTATGATTTTTTCGATAATTCTAGTAGCTGCCTTTAAATATTTTATACATAAATTTATTGAAGTCTAATTTGATGATTGGACAATATTTGTGCTCATAAAATACCATATTGAAATCCTTATAATGATGTTGGAATACTGTCCCCAATATCAACTTTCGTTTAATTTGAATAAATGTATCTATTTTTCCCCGTTTGGATTTCTGTTAGTCCATGTGGTCTATTGTGATGGAATTTTAGTTGACCCGACCAAAATTGTGGTCATTATCAATCTACCACCACCTACCATAGTTAAAAAATTGAGAACAGCACTAGGACACACTAGATACTATAGAAAATTTATCAAAGGATATGCATGCGAAGGTGACTTCTTCACTGGAAAATATTTTGAAGAAATATGCTAAGTTTCAATGGAAAGAGAGCTGCCAAGAGAGTTTGGACACATTGAAAAACAAGATGGCTATTGCGTCAATACTTGTATCTCCAGATTGGAAAAAGGAATTTCATGTTCATGTCAAAGCATAGTCTGTCTCTCTCAGCGTAGTATTGACACAACTTGGTGAAGGATCAATCGATAATCCCATTTCATTCGCTAGCAGGAAGTTGTCGAATGCAGAAAAAAAATATACCACAACAGCTGTAGAAATTCATACATTATTATTAGGTGGATATTTTAAGATGTACACTGACCATTCCGCATTGAAATACCTGGTTATCAAGCCAATGTTGGGGGCGAAGATATGTTGGTGGCTTCTCCTCTTCCAGGAATTTGATTTTGAGATAATTGTTAAACTTGATCGATTAAATTTGGGACCAGACTATCTTTCAAGGATAGAAAGTGGTAAAGAACCTAGTAACCTGGAAGTTAATCTCCCTCATGCATAATTATTTCTATAACCATGCTTGATGATCATTATAGAGATATCATAATTATTTTTAGTACAATTTATATGCCACTTGAATTCACATGAGTGTAGAAGAAACAATTGGTTACATGAGCTATGGATTTCTAGTTGATCATTGTACAATTATATAAAATGGGTCCTAATGAGATTCTTCATCGATATGTTTTGGAGCATGAGTGGCTGTTGATATTAAATGAAGCACATGCTGGTGTTGTAGGGGTTCACTATGCATGAGAAACTACGGTGCACAAGATTTTGTAAGCAAGATTATGGTGGCCTACCATGCATGTATATGCATGGATTATTATCGCAACTGTCATGTCTGTCAAAGGACTGGAAATCCATCGCGAAGGAACAAAATTCCATTGGTACCTCAAATAAATTTAAAAACATTTGATAAATGGGTCATTTATTTTATGGGTCCTATCATTCCAAAAAGAAAGCGTACTAGTGTACTCTATATTATTAGTGTGATTGATTAATTAACTAGATGGGTCGAAACAACACCAGTAAAGGATTGTACTGTTGTGACTACTGTGAATTTTTTATTTGAGAATGACATGACATGATTTGGATGTCCAAATATTTTAATAAGTGACCAAGGTATGCACTTTTTCAAGCAGTTGATTGCAGAAATCACAGAACAATTCCAAGTTCAGCATAGAAGGACGACACCTTATCACCCTCAATCAAATGGAGTTGTCGAAGCCTTTAAAAAAATTATGGGGAATTCATTGAAAAAGGTTTGAAACATTTAAAGAGGTAGCTATGATCTAGAAAATTTCAGCAGTATTATGGGAATATCGTATGACTTGTAAGAAATTGACAGGACAAACTCCATTTCGGTTGGTGTATGGACGTGAAGCTGTGATGCCTATGGAGTATATTGTCCCCATATTAGGATTGTTGCAATCACAGAGATGATGGATGTCAATGCAGTTGAAGAAATATTGTCACAACATTTGCAGCTAGAAGAAGAACATTTTGTCACAGGCTTTCATCAAAATGTGGAAAAACAAAGGAGAAAACATGGCATGATCGACAAATTAAGAGAAAGCACTTTGAGGCTGGAAGACTTGTTCATATGTATGATAGTGAATTTATCAAGGATATAGGATCACGATTATCACTAATTGAGGAGCTATGAAATTAAAAAAATTAGATGGAACAAAGGTTTGAGAATTGGTGACTGGAAGTCGAATGAAGCCATATCATGATAGAAGCGACTTGGTCGCATAAAAAAAGAGAAAAAAAAGCAAGAAAGGATAACATAAAGAGAGGAATTTTTTTTTGTTCATAGATTACTAGTATGCCGCAGGAAAAGATGACATCTCATAGACTCAGTGTCTGGTGCAAACCATAAATTTAGGGCGAAGACACAGTTTGTCGCAATAAAAGAAGATCCGTTGAAGGGAATAAAATAGGTCACAAGGAGTGTGACGTTATCGTGAGAAATACATACAGTGTAAATATGTTAGTTGGATGTCAGTCATTTTCGATATGACAGTTGGAGTACATTAAGTTTAAAATCCCGCGAGAATCTATAGGCATGCTTTTAAGTCACTTTGGTGATGACTATAATAACAACATAGAGGAAAGTGGTAGTTTCCATGGAAGTTGTCATATGATGATTCAGAAAGGTGATCCACGTGATGGATCATGTTTCCACTATTCCACTCAATGGTTTCGAGTGTGAAGGTCTAACAGACTGAACGAGTAGGTATTACCTGCATTTACCCTTCACTTTCAACTCATTCTGATGCACTCAAATGAGGAATTTATCTCTGCAACACCCAAGGCCGAAGTAAGTTCATTACAAAAGTATGGTTACTATGAGTCTTAGTGACAATTCACTTACATGATCTGTGATTGAAGCCATGTTACCTAGGTTGGTTGATGAAAATGCTGTCGAATATGTTCCACCGTAAGAAGGGATGGGATTGGAAGCTAAGATAGTTCCAGTCCTCCCTGAGCTAAGGATAGGAACCACCCTACTGGGTTCATCAACGAGGAAGTGTTATGGTTCCCACAACAGTAAAGCCTTCTCAGCACCACTGATGAAGAATGAAGAAACAACGATTGGAATTCAAGTGCCAAATGATAGTCCATTGAAACCGTTGGATAGATTCTTGGAATAATTCACTAGAGTGCACAATATCCATTGCTAGAGCTCGCTGGTCCGAACCAACGTTCGAATAATGACAAACAAAGAAAAATGCCACCATCATCTCTAGGAGAATCTCAAAACATACTTGGTGATGATTTTTATATGAAGAATATGAGATGGAGGATTTCGACGATGAAATGGTAGATTTACTCATCGAAGGAGCATAAGACATCAATGAGATGGAAGAATTCACCATTACCAAGAAAAAATTAGAGGAAGAGTAGTCTTGCGTGGCTCGGGACGAGCCACATGCGAGTATTGGGGGCCTGTTGGGCCTAGGGAAAGATAGGCAGAATTCATTTAGAATTCTTCCCAAGGATGGAAAAGAGTCAAGTGACAAGAAGTAGACGGATCTGTGACAAAAATAGAGAAGGAAGAACATAAGAAGGAAAATGAGTTGTGACATAATCAATTGTAGAAGGAAGGAAGGAGGACAAGGTAGAAGAAGAAGTAAGGAATAAGGATGTGACAAAGGAATAACAGAAGGAGACAAAGAAGGAAGAGCGAAGGAAAGAAGAAACAAAAGAAGAAGTTGCAGCAAGAGAAGAAGAGATTTTGTGACATAAGAGAGGTCGCAGCGGAAGAGGAACAACAACATAAGGAAATAATGGGACAAGAAATGATGCAACAGAGTTAATCATGTCAGAGGACGTGTAGTGGGGAAACAACTAGAAAGCGATAGATCATAAAGATAATGGGTACGAGGATAGCTAGAGTTGGCGGAAGCCTCACGTGTGAAAGCATATTTGTAATTTGGGTTGTTAGTGCCTACTGACATGTGTCAATAAATTAGGAAATACATCTTGTTGGATATATATATGAATTTGGTTGAGAGAGACAAGTAAGAGTATATAAAAGGAGGAACCTAAGCTATATGTGGTTTATCCTCCAGAGGGTCTTTTCATGTTCGTCTCAGTAGCATGTGGTAATTTAGTGATAGACTGATTTGTATTATTATTAGTTTGTTGAGTTGTAGAGAGAAATTCAATACCCTACAACTGAGTGTGCAGGAGTTTAGAAGATATTGAGTCAATCCAGGTTGTGTGTATATCATTAGTAGAAGTAATAGAGGAATTTGAGTCGATCCAGGTTGTGTGAAGCTCATCAGTAGAGTCAAGTAGAGTAAGAGTAGCGAATAGAAGATCAGAGAGCATGAGAGGAGGAAGAAGTATATATAGATAAGAAATAGAGATATAGAATAGAGTGTTCATCTTGGTGCATAGCCCAAAGGTGCCATATATTTCTCATGCCAGATGAAGAGTGCCTTTGTGGTTTTTCCCGAATGGGTTTCCACGTTAGATACTATGTCAAATGTGTGAATGATGAATGTGATTGAGTTGCATGTATACGTTACTGTGAATATGTGTTTATGTATTTGCTTATGAATGAGTTTATATGTATTTGTTGCACTGTTATTGTTTAATTTTCTTATGTTTCCTCGGGTTTGTTGTTATAATCTTGGGCTTTGTTGTCATAATACCTATTGAAGGATGAGTTGTGTCGCAGCTTGATTGTGTAAAATAAGTATATATATGCCACCCATCATCCTCTGTTGAGTATTTTGGTATAATATAAAGGGACTCGAAATCCCCCACCCAACTGTGAAAACCTAGTTCTAACAGTTACCCATAGAAATATATCTTGAGTAAGATTGCATCTACGTCACAAGTGCTGCCGAATGAGCCTTGGTCTGTCTAGCCGATATATTGGGATTTGTTGCATGCCTGGAAGGGAATGACCCCGGATCAAATGGGGTTCAAAATCCAACATTACTCTCGTTTACCAATTTCAATTCCTTGGCTCATTATATGATATTTGACACCACATCACACTCCAATAATGTTACATTATGCATGTGTTTGAATTTGGATGAAGATAATCCAAAGGCTTCACAAGCTCCCAAGTGTCTTCATGAACCCATGCCACCTTATTTTGTTAAAATTTATCATTTATGTGACCCATTTAAATTTGAATATGGTAAACTAAAGTCCTTTTGGGTCCCATATCCCCTTATTACAAAATTTAAGGTCCATCTCAACCTAGGGAACTAGTAGGTTAGTGAAACATTATTTGCTAGTAGTCTTATTTGGAAATTATTTAATTGGGGACATGACATTATCCAAGTTTAAGACATATTAAGTGCAAGTTCAAGGAGGACAAGAATATATAATCATAATTCAAGATAAGGATGAAGTGAATAATATTGACGAAAACTTGCATAACTTTCTCATACAATATCAGAATTAGAAAATCCATAGCTCGTTGGAAAGCTTGTTGTAAGGGAAATATGATATCATACTTACAAGGGTTTATTTTGGTGCACAACATGTCACATTATAAGGGTTTATTTCTTGCTAATTCCTTATCTTGGAAAAGGCATGGACTGGGGTTATCTTGTGATCTTGGTCCATGGAGTAGGGTTCTTATGGAACGATCTAGGGTTCCTCTCTTGGAATGACCTATTGTTTGATGATGATTTCAATGGATTAAAGGATCTGAAGAAGAGATGAAGTTTATGAATTATTATTTCTTGGGTTTGTTCAAAATAGTGACAACGATAGTGACAATGAAGTTAGTGATATTAAATATAGAGTCTGTGATTGTTGGATTACTTTTGGTTGACCCAAGTTCTGATCCCTTGTTCGTCAACAAAGCCAAAGATATAAACCCAAAAGAGTAGGACTCCGTCAGAAACCCATGTGATGCAGATGAAGTCTCACTCAAGATATCTTATGGTTACTGCCAAAACCAGGTTTTTACAATTTTGTCAAGGATTTTACTCTTACAATACTATTAGGTCACTTGACCAAAACCAGGAATTATACTTTTGTTTTCATTATTTCATTCAATATAACCATCTACTATTCATGTTAACTCATTACAGGTGTGACACATATATAAGTTCATTCACCATTATGTCTATGCAACACATTCAAATAAGATCATTTACATAAAATATGCATTTGACAGAACAAAAAAAATTAAAACACATGGAGACAAGATATAACATGGAAACCCATATGAAAAAAACCAAAAAGGTGCACTTCATGTAGCATGAGAATTGGTTTTGCACCTTTGGTATATGCACTCAACTTGTAGACTCTTCTTTTGACATTATTTACAATTCACACATTCATATCTCATCTCATGCTCTCTAGTTTTGGTCTCTCTTTCTCTCTACCTCTTCTCCTCTGAATCGTCAATCTGCACACAGCCTGGATCAATCCTCTCCTTGCATCTAACTGATCAACTCTCTCTATGATCGATCAACAACCCCCAACCAACCCACAAACAACTTGGGTTCATTCTTTTATAAGCTTTTCTACTTTTACAATTATTGATTCAATCATCGACTGAATCTCAACTGTTAGTCGATCAGTTGTATTTCTATTTTAATACATTCAATCACATAAAAAAATAGGCACTATCGACCAAAAATATAATACTTCTTTATTAATAAAAGAAATATTTTAGTCTAACTAACTCTTTCTTTTATGGAGAAAACTTCCTATGGCTTAGGGTGTACCACAACAGATAGAGTAACCACATAAATCAATCCCTTCCCAATATGCAAGAGAAATAAAACATCTAACAATAAAGGATCTTGAAACATAACTTATTCTAGATGGTTGATGTCGATCCCCATTGAGCTTTTCCAATCCCCTTATTTCAGATGGTTGATGTCGATCCCTGTTGAGCTTTTCCAATCCCACTTGTGTTAACAATTTGCTCTCTCAACAATCAACAAACAAAACAAGCATTCTATATAATGGTGTTAGACCTACTATAGCATATATAATCAATAATGTATAAGCAATTAAAAGCATCTATGGATTAGATATTCATTTAAATGCACATCACTAGACAGGAAAAGATATTTCTATTAATATAAATCAGAGTTTACATGAATGACAACCTCTGTTGGCACATCTGCGAATCGGAGAAATTGAGTCCTCCACCTTGGCCTCCACCACCTCAATCCTCCATCTCTCGATGGCAAGCTCACAAGAAAAGGAAAGCTTGGGAAGAAAACCAAGTGCTCCAAAGGACAAAGGGATGCAGACTCAAGTATAAGAAGGCTACGACAACAATGGACTATAGTTTTCTTGCTCTTCAATTCTCCCCCTTCAATGTATCCAAAGGGTTCCTTACAAAGTGCTTCAATGGGGTAATGGAAGGTCAAATACGAGCGATCTTGAGGGATATGGAAGGTCAAATCCAAGCAATATTGAGGCATATGGAAGGCCAGGAGACAAGTGACTTGGATCCACATCAAGGAAAACTCCAAAAATATTTGGCCTTTTGCACACATCTCGATGTACGCAGGTTTAAGGGTTATATCCACTTGTATACACGAGAAAGGGTTTAAAAGTCGTGTATAGAAAATAACAAGTGTTTTTAGGGATGATCTTGGAAACATCAAAGGTAAAAAAATAGTCCATGGGGTCCAAAGAGTTTGCAGAGGGACATGGAAGGCCATACGTGTGTGATATACCATGTGTGGTAAAATCAAATGTAACAGATGCTCCCTAATGTGTGAGGTTAGAGGGGTGATCCGGTGGTCAAAATACATTATAAGTCCATCCCAGAAGTGGAGTGACGAAGAACCAGGTGTAAGAACTAGCCATCCAACAATATAGTACAAATATCTCTGCATCTGATTGCAAGTACATATAGCAGTCCCATATACATGAGAGTACAATGGCCATGAATAGGCATGATACAAAATATGACATGCGTGGTCATCACCACGTACAATATAGATAGATCAGAATCTCCATGATGAATATATATAAAGGATCATGATCTCCATGAAATATGAATATATACAATGGATCAAGATCTCCATAATGGCTGAAGATATCTGACATACACTGGAATCAAGACACGAGAGCTGAAATCTCATGAACACTCGCATGCTTAAGGAGGTAGCAAATCAGAAATGCTAACAATCTTGAAAGTCTTCTACACAATCCGCTACAAGTACATGTCCTACTATGTGAATAGAGGTGTCAAGGTCGAACATAGTAGTACATTGTCTGATTACCGATCATTGATGTATACCGTTAACAGATGCAAGATCACCCACCGATAATGAAAATGGGAGTCAAGGTACTAGAGTGAAATCTAACAAGTGTGAATAAATGTGCTGAGGTTGAACACTTGAAAGAATCCATCAATGAGGGGACATTGATGTATTCCCAAAACTGTTGATGGCTAGAGAACCTACCACTAATGATTGCAAGTCTCAAGTCACTCAAATGACACTAGAATCCTATCCGAGAATAAATGATATGAAGTCGATGGGATGAAAGCTGCTGGAAGGAGGGCATTAAAGCATCCCCCATCATCCAGCATGAGGTACTTAGCAAAGCTGTATAATGTGGAAGGACTCGTGCTCGAACCAAAACAAGTACTGGGAATGGCTGACATGCAAAGTCAAGAAAACTGAGGAATGGTTGAATCAAGCTTCAACTTCCTTCGAACAAGAGCATAAAGGAGAATTGTGACTGAATGTAGGTAGCATAGACTTAATATAAAAAATTGGGACATCTCTGCAACACAGGAGGCATCAACAGAGGCTCCATAGGGACTGGAAGCTTAACCAGTCGGTGGAGATAAACTCAGAGAAATGAGTACAACTCCTAAATTCAAACTTAACCCAACCAATGGATGTGATATCTAGTGCTCTGTTCTAAGGCGACACAACTCGACTGCTACCAAAGATAACATCTTTTCATGTCCAAATTTTTGGTTTTTTGATTTTTTTTAGACTTTTTCAAATATTTTGAAAATCTTGAAAAAGAATAAAAGTGCTTTATAGTTACAAATCTAGGAGGAGACGAGTGTCAAGGGGAAAACAAACTAGTTCCAAGCAATGGAACATACCTATGCTCAATGAAAGGAAACATGTGTAGGATAATGACACTTGGGGGAAAGTCCCCTCCCGGTAAAAAATGGGGAATCAAGCTGCAAAAGATATATAAAGTGGCTTTGCTTGGCTAGAGATGAGACAAGATTGGGCTATATGGCTGATAATCAAAGTCAAGAAAGCCGACATAAATCTCAATAAGGCAAGCAAAACTCATGATAATGCAATTACAACTTGACTGAAGCAGACAAAGACTTCTAAACCCACATGATTCACATTTTAACCCAAAATGATTACTGAGTTGAATAATCAACCAATGGAAAATAATTCCATATTGGAAATATAAAATAATATTAAAGATGAATGATGATATTAAATATTACAAAGTGACTGTCATATATATATTAATTGTAAAGGCACTTTGTATACCATCCATGAAAGGATGCATCATTTTAGAATTATTTACTAATAACTATTTATTAATTATTAACTATTAATATCAATATGTATTAATATTAATAATTAATATTGATTTTAATAGTTATATTAATTATTATTTTATGTTCGTTACATTGCCTTCCCCTTAAGGGAATCTTTGTCCTCAAAGATGTATTGGGCATTAATCTCTCATTTATTTTAATCTGTTGTCTCGAAATTATTTCCCTCTTGTATTTGCGACATTTGAGGAGATAAGCTGATACGAATTATGGATTCCCCAGGAGAATTGTCGCATCGTATCTGTTGTGGTCCATCCTAGATCTATTTTTATAAGAGCTCTGAGATCTTTTTGTGGGAGAATTTGTCTCAATTGTTGCTTGGTATGTCGATATTTTCGTATGTCCACATAAGTCTTTTTTGAATATTCATTTTGACCCTGTCGTTGGTAAAAATGATGATTATAATTAGGATGTCTGTAAGGTGTAGGTGTTGTTTGTTCTTCTTTCTTTTGGACTATAGCGAGGATTGTCTTCACTTCCTCGATTTGATTTTTTGATGCATTTTCCGGGATTGTGCTTCTTGGTTCTCCAGTAGATTGTTCATGATTCTGAATCTTTTCGATTCTTTCCTCTTGCGATTTTTTTTCAATTTCTAACTCCTTGATATGATTCTGTAGTTCCTGATTACGATTATTTAGACATTGGTTTTCTTCTTTCTTTTCCAGTATTTTTATTTTGAAGTCTTTACTAGAGTGCTCCTTATTACTACTATTTTTTAATTTTTTGATCTTTGTAATCAGGGTTTTGTTATGATTTCTTAATCTAAAAATTTCTTCAGAACTGTTGGATATTGTTTTATTAACCTTTGCGATCTCCAACTTGTGTTCCTTTTTAGAGTTGTTTTTTTGTTGTTGAAGAACTTTTATTTGTTGTCCATACTGGTCGACCACTGATTCTTGATCTTCTACTTTCTGTCGTATGTGCGTCAGTTCTTCATCTCTGTTGTTAATGATTTTGTTCAAGCGTATTATTTTTGCTTCATAATCAATTATTTCTTTCTTTATATCTTGTTTTTTTTTTTTGTTTCTGATTAAAATCATTTTCGTCTTTTAATTTCTTAATTTGGGCTGAAATTTTTTCTATATGATTGTTTTGGTCGGAAATTTTTTGTTCCTTGCACTCTTTTTATATCTTATGTAATTTAATCAACATTTCCGATTTCGTATTTATGTCTCGTAACTCTTCATTGTCTCTCTGATAACGCTTTAGCTTAGCTTCTAATTTCTCTATTTGTCTTGGAGACCAACTTCCATGGTCATGACTCCTTCGATGATAGATGGTCTTCCTTTGGTTTCTGCTGCGATAGATAGCCTTTGAATTTTTCGACGATAAAGGGATTGGTCTTCTTCGTTAGGTTAAATAACCTTTTTTTCCAAAAATAATTATTATAATTTCTTTTTATAATAATAATTATTAATTAATTAATCAATAATTATATTAATGTTTTTATAAACTATATATATAGTTTAATATATAATTTTTTTTAACTAATAATTAATTATTGTATTAATTATTATATAATAAAAATATTTATTTTATTATTTTATATAATAAAACAAAAAATTGAACTATTATAAATATATTATAATAATTCAAATCAAAGCAAAACTTGGGTTGAAGCTGGAAAGCAAACCCATGTGTTTGTTTTACTTTAAAAGCAAAACCATGTGCTTGTTTTACTTTATCTTTTCTTTTTTTTTACTTTCCTTTTCCTTTCTTTTTTTTTCTTTTATCTTTTTTTACGTTTTTCTTTTTCTTTTGGACAATGTCCAATATTTTAGGGAAACCCTAAAAGAAGGCTATAAGCCAAAAATCAGACCAGGCCTGAGAATGAAGGCCAAAGGCCTAGATCAACCAAACGAGCCTCTGATACCACTTGAAGCAGACAAAGACTTCTAAAACCACATGATTCACATTTTAACCCACAATGATTACTCAGTTGAATAATCAACCAATGGAAAATAATTCCATATTGGAAATATAAAATAATATTAAGGATGAATGATGATAAAATATTACAAAGTGAGTGCCATATATATATTAATTGTAAAGGCACTTTGTATACCATCCATGAAAGGATGCGTCATTTTAGAATTCTTTACTAATAACTATTTATTAATTATTAATTATTAATTATTAATATCAATATGTATTAATATTAATAATTAATATTGATTTTAATAGTTATTATTAATTATATAATAGTTATTTAATTATTATTTTATGTTCATTACATTGACATAAGGAAATCCTAGGGAAAAGGCTAGCAAAAAGATCAAGAGGAGTATGAAGCTCTTGGGAAAATTCATGGTGATACTATACAAAGGACTTCCACACCCTAAAGGATAAATGTCAACATGGGCACCGAATGCAAAACATGAGCTAACTAGAGTACCCATGTATGGTCAAGCTCTACCATTCACATCATGTCACTTATAAAAGCAATAAGAAAGTTCTGTGACAAGATAGAATGGGTTCATACCTAAGGTTATAATGAAATGGTCATAAGGTCATGCAAAGTGAAAACAGATGTGAAACCTAACCTATATGCCAGTTTAGACATAATACTTGAAATAGGCACAAACTGGTCAAAACCACAGTCAAACCGCGCTCAAAACGAACTCTTACATCATCAAATTAGTTCAAAACGGTCCAAAATGGTCAGAAATGGTAAAAAACTATAGAAAGTGGGTAAAAAATTTCAAAAAAATTCTATAAATAGTAAGGAATTTAAAAATTCCATATCTTTGAAATTTTTACCCATTTGAGCTCAAAACTTTCGACGCTAATTCCGGGAGCATCGTCTGACGAAGTTCGACACCGTTTGATCCAAGTAACTACTCATGTCCTCCTCTTCCTATTTCATGTAATTTTTTTAAGTTTTCATGGTCCAATCAATTTTTTAGGCCATCCCAAGTTGTGCGTTTCGGCCCACACGGGTATCGAGTTTTTTTTCTGCGTATAGGGCTCACCATATGCGGAAAAACACCTAAACCCACGTACATACGTGATTGTTTGCAATTTTGTAAATAGTCGCGTATGAGGCCACAAATGAGGTTTTCAAAGGCAAATGTTAATTAAAACTCTTGTTTTTTGTGCAGGATGGTATTAGAGTGGAGGGAGAGAGAACATGTTGATGTGGAAGAGGCCATACAAGGTGATCTTATGGCCCAACAAGCATTATGGGTGTGTGCTTTGTATAAATTTTGGTGTCTTGGAAGCATCAAGGCCAAACCAAGACTCCTCCAGCTGCTAGTGTACTACTAGAATCCAAACTCTGAGACTTTTCACACTAACGAGATGTCACTCAGCATAGAAGTTGAGGACATATACTTTATCACGGGTTTATCTCGACGAGGAGAGATGGCAAATCACTGATCTCGTGGGCTGGGAGGTGGATTGACTATTGATGAGTACATTGCGATGTACTGCTTTCAGGGCACGAAAAAGGTTGGGAGTCAAATCTTGAAAAACTCTATCTAGGTTTTGGGACTGAAGGCCACACTATTGGCATTAGGTAGGATAGCCAGTTTAGATTCACTCCATCAGGCCTCTCGGCCACTGATCTTCTATGCGGTGGAGTGTATGAGACCCATAGTGTAAGACTGGAGCACAGAATTGTTGAGAAACATGAAACAACAGCTCAGTGACTACAAAATGGGTAGGGTGTGAAACTTCGATTTTGGAAACATACTTAGCATGTTCTTCTTTGAGCGTGTACCAGGGATAACCCATAGTGTGGACATTCCTCCACACGAAGTTCGAGATCCATCCCAAAGACGTTGGGAAAATGTTATGCGTAGACTAGGTGGAGGTAGGGTGGCTAACCCTTACACAACAAAGTTCTTTCCATGGTGCCAGAGGAAAATCATTGCCATCGATGACTACCCCTATGCAAGGATAGACTTCCGTGGAGATCCAGACATGCCCCTACCACCAGGAGCGGCATATGATGACATAGGTAATGAATCCCAAACCCACTTTTTAAGTTTTTTGATTTTTTTGTTTTGTTTTGTTTTTTGATATATTGACTCAAAAGACATGTTTTGGTGTGACGACACATAGTGACAAATTTGTCATGTGTATGCAGATGTTGGACCATGACGACCGGATGGTTTCCCTCATCATCGACGGAAGGGAAGAGGAGATGATATCATGGCTATGGATGTGGAGCGAACGCACCAAAGAATTCTCACAAACTTCATACACTTGATGCATAAGGTACCTAAGCTAAGAGTCTATAAAGGGAGGAACCTAAGCTATATGTGGTTTAGCCTTCGGAGGGTCTTTTCATGTTAGTCTTAGTAGCATGTGGTAATTTAGTGACAGATTGATTTGTATTATTGTTAGTCTGTTGAGTTGTAGAGAGGAGTTCAAGACCCTACAATTGAGTGCGCAGGAGTTTAAAAGAGGTTGATTCGATCTAGGTTGTGTGTATATCATTAGTAGAAGTAATAGAGGAAGTTGAGTTGATCCAGTTTGTGTGAAGATCATTAGTAAAGTCAAGTAGAGAAAGAGTAGCGAATAGAATATTGGAGAGCATGAGAGGAGGAAGAAGTATATATATATAACAAATAGAGATATAGAATAGAGGCTTCAACTTGGTGCATAGACCAAAGGTGCCATATATTTCTCATTGAAGATGAAGAGCGCCTTTGTGGTTTTTCCCAAATGGGTTTCCACGTTAGTCGATACTGTGTCAAATGTGTGAATGATGAATGTGATTGAGTTGCATGTATACATTACTGTGAATATGTGTTTATGTATTTGCTTATGAAAGAGTTTATATGTATTTGTTGGATTGTTATTGTTGAATTTTCTTATGTTTCCTCGGGTTTGTTGTTATAATCTTGGGTTTTTTTGTCATAATACCTATCAAAGGATGAGTTGTGTCGCAGCTTGACTATGTAAAATAAGTATAGATATGCCACCCATCATCCTCTGTTGAGTATTTTGGTATAATATAAAGTGACTCAAAATCCCCCACCCAATTGTGAAAACCTAGTTCTAACAGTTACCCTTAGAAATATATCTTGAGTAAGACTACATCTACGTCACAAGTGCTGCCGAATGAGCCTTGGTCTGTTGAGCCAATATCTTGGGATTTGTTGCATGCCTGGAAGGGAATGAACCTGGATCAAATGCAGTTCAAAATCCAACATTACTCTCGTTTACCAATTTCAATTCCTTGGATCATTATATGATATTTGACACCACATCACCCTCCAATAATGTTACATTATGCATGTGTTTGAATTTGGATGAAGATCATCCAAAGGCTCCACAAGTTTCCAAGCGTCTTCACGAACCCATGCCACCTTATTTTGTTAAAATTTATCATTTATGTGACCCATTTAAATTTGAATATGGTCAACTAAAGTCCTTTTTGGTCCCATATCCCCTTATTAAAAAAATTATGTCTCCATCTCAACCTAGGGAACTAGTAGGTTAGTGAAACATTATTTGCTAGTAGTCTTATTTGGAAATTATTTAATTGGGGACATGACATTATCCAAGTTTAAGACATATTAAGTGCAAGTTCAAGGAGGACAATAATATTTAATCATAATTCAAGATAAGGATGAAGTGAATAATATTGACGAAAACTTGCATAACTTTCTCATACAATATCAGAATTAGAAAATCCATAGCTCGTTGGAAAGCTTGTTGTAAGGGAAATATGATATCATACTTATAAGGGTTTATTTTGGTGCATGACATGTCACATTATAATGGCTTATCTCTTGATAATTCCTTATCTTGGAAAAGGCATGGACTGGGGTTATCTTGTGATCTTGGTGCATAGTGTAGGGTTCTTATAGCACGATCTAGGGTTTCTCTCTTGGAATGACCTATTGTTTGATGATGATGATTTCAATGGATTAAAGGATATGAAGAAAAGATGAAGTTTATGAATGATTATTTCTTGGGTTTGTTCAAAACAGTGACAACGATAGTGACAATGAAGTTAGTGACATTAAATATAGAGTCTGTGATTGTTGGATTACTTTTGGTTGACCCAGGTTCTGATCCCTTGTTCGTCAACAAAGCCAAAGATATAAACCCAAAAGAGTAGGACTCCGTCAGAAACCCATGTGATGCAGATGAAGTCTCACTCAAGATATCTTATGGTTACTGCCAAATCCAGGTTTTTACAGTTTTGTAAGGGATTTTACTCTTACGATACTATTAGGTCACTTGACCAAAACCAGGTATTATACTTTTGTTTTCATTATTTCATTCAATATAACCATCTTCTATTCATGTTAACTCATTACAGGTATGACACATATATAAGTTCATTCACCATTATGTCTATGCAACACATTCAAATAAGATCATTTACATAAAATATGTATTCGACAGAACAAAAAAAATTAAAACACATGGAGACAAGATATAACATGGAAACTCATCTGAAAAAAACCAAAAAGGTGCACTTCATGTAGCATGAGAATTGGTTTTGCACCTTTGGTATATGCACTCAGCTTGTATAATCTTCTTTTAACGTTATTTACAATTCACACATTCATATCTCATCTCATGCTCTCTAGTTTTGGTCTCTCTTTCTCTCTACCTCTTCTCCTCTGAATCGTCAATCTACACACAGCCTGGATATATCCTCTCCTTGCCTCTAACTAATCAACTCTCTCTATGATCAATCAACAACCCCGAACCAACCCACAAAGAACTTGGGCTCATTATTTTATAAGCTTTTCTGCTTTTACGATTATTGATTCAACCATCGACTGACTCTCAACTGTTAGTTGACCGGTTGTATTTCTATTTTAATACATTCAATTACATCCAAAAATAGGCACTATCGGCCAAAAATATAATAATTCTTTATTAATAAATGAAATATTTTAGTCTAACTAACTCTTTTTGTTACAGAGAAAACTTCCTATGGCTTGGGGTGTACCACAACAGAAAGAGTAACTGAATAAATCAATCCCTTCCCAATATGCAAGAGAAATAAAACATATAATAATAAAGGATCTTGAAATATACCTTATTCCATATGGTTGATGTCGATCCCTGTTGATCTTTTCCAATCCCGCTTGTGTTAACAATTTTCTCTCTCAACAATCAACAAACAAGACAAGCATGCTATATAATGGTGTTAGACCTAATCTAGCATATATAATCAATAATTTATAAGCAATTAAAAACATCCGTGGATTAAATATTTATTTAAATGCACATCACTAGATAGGAAAAGATATTTCTATTAATATAAATCAGAGATTACATGAATGACAACCTCTGTTGGCACATCCGCGAATCGGAGAAACTGAGTCCTCCACTTGGGCCTCCACCACCTCAATCCTCCATCTCTCGATGGCAAGTTCACAAGAAAAGGTAGGCTTGGGAAGAAAACCAAGTGCTCCAAGGAGCAAAGGGATGCAGACTCAAGTATAAGCAAGCTACGGCAACAATGGACTATAGTTTTCTTGCTCTTCAATTCACCCCCTTCAATGTATCCAAAGGGTTCCTTATATAGTGCTTCAATGGGGTAATGGAAGGTCAAATATGAGTGATCTCAAGGGATATGGAAGGCCAAGAGACAAGTGACTCGGATCCACATCAAGGAAAACTCCAAAAATATTTGGCCTTTTGCACACATCCCGATGTACGTGGGTTTAAGGGTTATATCCGCGTGTATACACGAGAAAGGGTTTAAAAGTCACGTATAGAAAATAATAGGTGTTTTTAGGGATGATATTGGAAACATCAAAGGTAAAAAAATAGTCCATGGGGTCCAAAGAGTCTGCAGAGGGAAAGGGAAGGCCATAGGTGTGTGATCTACCATGTGTGGTAAAATTAGCTGTAACAGATGCCCCCTAATGTGTGAGGTCAGAGATGTGATCCGGTGGTCGAAATACATTATAAGTCCATCCCAGAAGTTGAGTGGTGAAGAACCAGGTGGAAGAACCAGCCATCCAACATTATAGTACAAATATCTCTACATACGACTACAAGTACATATGGTAGTCCCATATACATGAGAGTACAATGGCCATGAATAGGCATGATACAAAATATGACATGTGTGGTCATCACCACGTACAATATAGATAGATCAAAATATCCATGATGAATATATATAAAGGATCGTGATATCCATGAAAGATGAAGATATACAATGGATCAAGATCTCCATAATGGCTGAAGATATCTGACATACATTGGAATCAAGTCACGAGAGCTGAAATCTCATGAACACTCGCACGATCAAGGAGATAGCAAATCAGAAATGCCACTAATATGGAAAGTCTTCTACACAATCCGCTACAAGTACATGTCCTACTATGTGAATAGAGGTGTCGAGGTCGAACATAGTAGTCCATCATCTGATTACCGATCATTGATGTATACCACTAATAGATGCGAGATCACCCACTGATAACGAAAATGGAAATCAAGGTACTAGAGTGAAATCTAACAAGTGTGAATAAATGTATTGAGGTCAAACACTTGAAAGAATCCATCGATCAGGGTACATTGATGTATTCCCAAAACTGTCGATGGCCAGAGAACCTACCACTGATGATTGCAAGCCTCAAGTCACTCAAATGACTCTAGATTCCTATCCTAGAATAAATGATATGAAGTCGATGGGATGAAATATGCTGGAAGGAGGGAATTAAGGCATCCCCCATCATCCAACATGAGGTACTCAGCAACGCTGTGTAATGTGGAAGGACTCAATCATAATGTGCTTGAACCAGGACAAGTATCGGGAATGGCTGACATGCAAAGTCAAGAAAACTGAGGAATGGCCAAATCAAGCTTCAACTTCCTTCGAACAAGAGCATAAAGGTGAATTGTGACTGAATGTAGGCAACATAGACTCAATATACAAAACTGGGACATCTCTGCGACACAAGAGGCATCAACAGAGGCTCCATAGGGACTGGAAGCTTAACCAGTCGGTGGAGATAAACTCAGAGAAATGAGTACAGCTCCTAAAGTCAAACTATTAACCCAACCAAAGGATGTGATATACAGTGCTCTGTTCTAAGGCGACACAACTCGACTGCTGCCAAAGATAACATCTTTTCTTGTCCAGCTTTTTGGTTTTTTGATTTTTTTTGGACTTTTTCAAATATTTTGAAAAGCTTGAAAAGAATAAAAGTGCTTTATAGTTACAAATCTAGGAGGAGACGAGTGTTAAGGGGAAAACAAACTAGTTCCAAGCAGCGGAACATACCTATGCTCAATGCAAGAAAACATGTGTAGGATAACGACACTCGGGGGAAAGTCCCCTCCAGGTAAAAAATGGGGAATCAAGCTACAAAAGATACATAAAATGGCTCTTCTTGGCTAGAGATGAGACAATATTGGGCTATATGGCTGATAATCAAAGTCAGGGAAGCCGGCATAAGGCTCAACAAGGAAAGAAAAATTCACGATAATGCAATTACAACTTGATTGAAGCAGACAAAGACTTCTAAACCCACATGATTCACATTTTAACCCACAATGATTACTGAGTTGAATAATCAACCAATGCAAAATAGTTCCATATTGGAAATATAAAATAATATTAAAGATGAATGATGATAAAAGATTACAAAGTGAGTGTCATATATATATTAATTGTAAAGGCACTTTGTATACCATCCATGAAAGGATGCACCATTTTAGAATTCTTTAATAATAACTATTTATTTATTATTAATTATTAATATCAATATGTATTAATATTAATAATTAATATTGATTTTAATAGTTATTATTAATTATATAATAGTTATTTAATTATTATTTTATGTTTGTTACATTGCCTTCCCCTATAGGGAATCTTTGTCCTCAAAGATGTATTGGACATTAATGTCTCATTTATTTTAATATGTCATCTCGGAATTCTTTCCCTTTTGTATTTGCGACATTTGAGGAGATAAGCTGATACGAATTATGGGTTCCCCAGGAGAATTGTCGCATCGTATCTGCTATGGTCCATCCTAGATCTATTTTTATCGTAGCTCTGAGATCTTTTTGTGGGAGAATTCATCTCAATTGTTGCTTGGTATGTTGATATTTTTGCATGTCCACATAACTCTTTTGTGAATATTCATTTTGACCCTGTCGTTGGTCAAAATGATGATTATAATTAGGATGTCTGTAAGGTGTAGGTGTTGTTTGTTCTTCTTTCTTTTGGACTACAGCGAGGACTGTCTTCACTTCCTCGATTTGATTTTTTGATGCATTTTCCAGGATTGTGCTTCTTGGTTCTCCAGTATATTGTTCATGATTCTGAATCTTTTCGATTCTTTCCTCTTGCAATTTTTTTTCAACTTCTAACTCCTTTATCTGATTCTATAGTTCCTGATTACGATTATTTATGGTTTTCTTCTTTCTTTTCCAGTATTTTTATTTCGAAGTCTTCACCGGAATGCTCCTTCTTACTACTATTTTTTAATTTTTTGATTTTTGTAATCAGGGTTTTGTAATGATTTCTTAATCTGAAAATTTCTTCAGAACTGTTGGATATTGTTTTATTAATCTTTGTGATCTCCAACGTGTGTTCCTTTTTAGAGTCGTTGTTTTGTTGTTGAATAACTTTTATTTGTTGTCCATACTAGTTGACCACTGATTCTTGATCCTCTACTTTCTCTCGTATGTGCGTCAGTTCTTCATCTCTGTCGTTAATGATTTTGTTCAAGCGTATTATTTTTGCTTCATAATCAATTATTTCTTTCTTAATATCTTAATTCTTTTGTCTCTGATTGAAATCATTTTCGTCTTTTAATTTCTTAATTTGGGCCTACAATTTTTCTATATGATTGTTTTGGTCGGAAATTTTTTGTTCCTTGCGCTCTTTTTGTATCTTATGTAATTTAATCAACATTTCCGATTTCATATTTATGTCCCGTAACTCTTCATTGTCTCTCTGATAACGCTTTAGCTTGGCTTTTAAATTATTCCATTTGTACTTGTAGACCAACTTCCATGGTTGTGACTCCTTCGATGATAGATGGTCTTCCTTTGGTTTCTGCTGCGATAGATAGCCTTTGAATTTTTCGACGATAAAGGGATTGGTCTTCTTTGTTAGGTTAAATAACCTTTTTTTCCAAAAAAAATATTATAATTTCTTTTTATAATAATAATTATTAATTAATTAATCAATAATTATATTAATGTTTTTATAAACTATATATATAGTTTAATATATAGTTTTTTTAAAATAATAATTAATTATTGTATTAATTATTATATAATAAAAAACTTTATTTTATTATTTTATCTAATAAAACAAAAAATCGAACTATTATAAATATATTATAATAATTCAAATCAAAGCAAAACTTAGGTTGAAGATGGAAAGCAAAACTATGTGTTTGTTTTACTTTAAAAGTGAAACCATGTGCTTGTTTTACTTTATCTTTTCTTTTTTTTACTTTCCTTTTCCTTTCTTTTTTTTTTTTAATTTTTTTTTTCTTTTATCTTTTTTTACGTTTTTCTTTTTCTTTTTGGAAAATGTCCAATATTTTAGGGAAACCCTAAAAAAAGTCTATAAGCCAAAAATCAGACAAGGCCTGAGAATGAAGGCCAAAGGCTCAGATCAGCCAAACGAGGCTCTGATACCACTTGAAGCAGACAAAGACTTCTAAACCCACATGATTCGCATTTTAACCCACAATGATTACTCAGTTGAATAATCAACCAATGGAAAATAATTCCATATTGGAAATATAAAATAATATTAAGGATGAATGATGATAAAAGATTACAAAGTGAGTGCCATATATATATTAATTGTAAAGGCACTTTGTATACCATCCATGAAACGATGCGTCATTTTAGAATTCTTTACTAATAACTAATTATTAATTATTAATTATTAATTATTAATATCAATATGTATTAATATTAATAATTAATATTGATTTTAATAGTTATTATTAATTATATACTAGTTATTTAATTATTATTTTATGTTCGTTACATTGACATAAGGAAATCCTTGGGAAAAGGCCAGCAAAAAGATCAAGAGGTGTATGAAGCTCTTGCGCAAATTCATGGCGATACTATACAAAGGACTTCCACACCCTAAAGGAAAAATGTCGGCATGGGAACCAAATGCAAAACATGAGCTAACTAGAGTACCCATGTATGGTCAAGATCTACCATTCACATCATGTCACTTATAACAGCAACAAGAAGGTACCGTGACAAGATAGAATGGGTTCATACCTAAGGTTATAATGAAATGGTCATAAGGTCATGCAAAGTGCAAACATATGTGAAACCTAACCTATATGCTAGTTTAGACATAATACCTGAAACAGGCATAAACAGGTCAAAACCATGGTCAAACCGCGCTCAAAACGAACTCCTACATCATCAAATTAGTTCAAAACGGTCCAAAACAGTCAGAAATGGTAAAAAACTATAGAAAGTGGGTAAAAAATTTCAAAAAAATTCTATAAATAGTAAAAAACTTACAAATTTCATATCTTTGAAATTTTTACCCATTTGAGCTCAAAAATTTCGATGCGAATTCTGGGAGCATCGTCTTACGAAGTTCGACACCGTTTGATCCAGGTAACTCCTCATTTCCTCCTCTTCCTATTTCATGTAATTTTTTTAAGTTTTCATGGTCCAATCAATTTTTTAGGCCATTCCAGTTGTGCGTTTCGCCCCACGCTCGTATCGAGGTTTTTTCTATGTATAGGGCTTGCCATACGCAGAAAAACACCCAAACCCGTGTACATACGTGACTGTTTGCAATTTTGCAAATAGTCGCGTATGAGGCCACAAATGAGGTTTTTAAAGGAAAATATTAATTAAAACTCTTGTTTTTTGTGCAGGATGGTGTTAGAGTGGAGGGAGAGAGAACATAGTGATGTGGAAGAGGCCATACAAGGTGATCTTATGGCCCAACAAGCATTACGGGTGTGTGCTTTGTATAATTTTTGGTGTATCAGAATCCTCAAGGCCAAACCAAGACTCCTCTAGCTGCTAGTGGATTACTAGGATCCAAACTATGATACTTTTCACATTGATGAGATGTCGCTCAGCATAGAAGTTGAGGACATATACTTTATCACGGGTTTATCCCGACAAGGAGAGGTGGTAAATCTTCGATTTCGTGGGCTGGGAGGTGGATTGACTATTGATGAGTACATTGTGGTGTATTGCTTTCTGGGCATGAAAAAGGTTGGGAGTCAAATCCTGACAAAATCTATCCAGGTTCTAGGATAGAAGGACACACTATTGGCATTAGGTAGGATAGCCAGTTCAGCTTCACTCCATCAGGCCTCTTGGCCACTGATGTTCTATGTGGTGGAGTGTATGAGACCCATAGTGTATGACTGGAGCACGATGTTGTTGAGCAACATGAAACAACAACTCAATGACTGCAAAATGGGCAGGGTGCGAAAATTCGATTTTGGCAACATATTGAGCATGTTCTTCTTTGAGTGTGTACCAGGGATAAGCCCTAGATTGGACATTCCTCCACACGGAGTTTGAGATCCAACCCAATGACGTTGGGAAAATTTTATGTGCAGACTGGGCGTAGGTAGGGTGGCTAACCCCTACCCAACAAAGTTCTTTCCATGGTGGCAGAGGCAGATCATTTCCATCGATGACTACTCCTATTCAATGATAGACTTCCGTGGAGATCTGGACATGCCCCTACCACCAGGAGCAACATATGGTGACATACGTGACGAATCCCAAACCCACTTTTTATGTTTTTTGAATTATTATTTTTTTGTGTTTTTTGATATATTGACTCAAAAGACATGTTTTGGTGTGATGACACATAGTGACAATCTATCATGTGTATGCAGATGTTAGACCACGATGACTGGATGGTTTCCCTCATCATCGATGGAAGGGAAGAGGAGACGATATCATGGTTGTGGATGCACCAAAGCATTCACACAAATTTCATACACTTGATGCATAGGGTACCCATGGCGCAAGTCGAGGACTTACCTGAGGCCATGCAGTGCCAGGTGGTTGGTGTACCATGGGCATGGGTTGGATTATTCCGATGGCTAGCTAGAGCCATAGTGTGCTACCATGATCAGAACCCCCCTCCTCCTTAGGATTAGAGATCTGCGAGTATTCCTTTTTGTACGACCGTGTATTATATTTTGGTGGCTCGGAAGCCCCAATTTTGTACTATGACATCACTTTTTGGATATTATTGAAATTTTTTTATGATGATTGATTTTTTTATTTACATGTGTGAAAAAATGTATGTTTTTGATATGCTTATGGTCTATGAGACAAATACCAATCTAACACATAGTTATCATATGAGTCAGCAACTTGATTAAAAATTCTTGAAACATGAATGTATGTTATATTCTCAAATTGTTGTTTTGTTAATATCACATGTAAGAATCTTCATAATAATATCAAATCCCTAATATGATACGAGCCATTAAGCTATGAAACCACTAACTGCGAATCAAGACGTACGTCAAGAGAGGGAACACCATGTGAAATGGCATCACGCAATAACTCAATAACGACACTATACTCAGCAACATTGTTCAAACAATTTCGTAAACATATTGTTTGAACAATTTCGTAAACATACACCTCCTGAAGACAATACTTGACCCGTAGGAGTATAAATCACCCAAGCAGTCGAAGCTGAGTTTTGAGTGTGACGGATAGCACCATCAGCAAATCCTATGTAAATGGAAGACTCCATCGAAATCTTCCACAAGAAACGAAAGCTATAAAAAAACCCAATCACCATAAGAAAACCTAACTATGCAATTCAAAAACTGTACAATAATATACAACAGTTAGCCCTGGTTGAAGATCATGCATAGTATTTCTTAAGATAGAGCCCATTTGTAGGCTTTTCTAAGGCTATCCCTTCATAATCCACTAGCTCATAGACACCCTTCTCTATCACACATTTGACCATGTAAGGACCATGCCACATGGGATTAAACTTTCTTGCCCCCAAGGGTTCTTTAGCTTGATCCCACAAAAGGACCAAATCACCTTCACTAAAATTCCTTGGACAAACAGACTTTTCATATTGGACCTTGACGCGATGCTTAATTACTTCTAGAGCCACTAAGTCATCTCGGCGCTGCTCATCAAGCTTCTCTAAGTGGACCAAACGTTCTTCCAATGTGGAAGTGTCTGGTAAAAGCTCTATAGCTAGCTTCAGAGAATGGATTTCACATTCAACCAGCAAGACAAAATCCACCCCATGTACAAGCTGATATGAAGATAATCGGTGGCAATCTTAACCACGGTTCTATAGGCCCACAAAGCAGGATATAACATGAAATGCCAATTCATCTTGCTTTGTGCGATGGTTCATTGGAGAATGGAATTAAGTGATTTATTCACTACTTCAACCTATCCATTCACCTAAGGGTAATAAGAAGAGGAGTGCTCCTGCTTATACCCTAACTTTGAAGCCAACTCTTCCATCATTTTATTCTGAAAGTTCCTACCATGGTCAGTGACAAGCTCTTTCGAAATACCGAACCGAGTAATAATTTGGTTGAAAACGAAATGTGCGGTTGTTTCACTGTCGGATTTAACCATGGGCATAGCCTTGGCCCATTTAGTGAAATAATTGACAACCACTATAATGTGATGATGTCCCCCAGCTGAAGCTGGGTTGCAATCCATAAAGTGAAGCCCCCACTTCGTGAAGGGACTGACGATGACAATAGCATGTAATGGGGCTGGATGCAAGTGCATATTGCGTGCAAACACCTGGAAAGGGTGATACTTCTTGATCACATTAACACAATATTTGAAGATCGAAGACCAAAAATATCCTTCTCTCAAGATTTTTTGGGCTGTAGAAATCCCAGATAAATTACCACCACGTGCCCCTCCATGGAAATAATTCAATATAACCTCAGCCTCATCATGGGCTAAACAACAACGTAAAATGGAATCTACCCCATGGCGGTACAAAGTGTTATCCACTATAAGGTAGTTCTTAGCTACATGACGTAATCGTCGTCGCTCATCCCGTGAAAGGTGAGTAGGGACCTTCAACGTTTACAAATATACAATGATATCCCTGTACCATGGGTACAAAGTTGAGATAAGGAAAATATGCTCATCGACAAATGTATCCTATAAACCTCTTCCTCCTCCAAACTTGGAAAATCAGATATGAGCTCCGCAAATATCAACGATTTCTTCAGTTTCGTTGAAACGAATTCAAGATTGAACTCTTGCAAACTAACAATCCATTTATTCTATTTTCCCTCAATAATCCTTCTAGTGAGGACGGATTGAAATAGATTGATATGAGCTACAACCAAGGTTTGGCGAAGGAGAATGTAATGTCTCAATCTGTGAACCGCATGAACGGTAGCCAAGGAAAGGTTCTCCACATGGGAATAATAGATTTTTGCATCAATAAGGTTTCAATTAAAATAATATATGACATGCTCATGGAGCTCCTCATCCTCCTGAACCAAAACCTTACCAACCGTCTCCATGGACGCGACCACATAAATCAAGAAATCATGGTTATAGTCAGGTGGACTAAGCACGGGGGCCAATGCTAAGGCTTGCTTAAGAGAATCAAGGGACTCCTGGGCTTGCTCATCCCAACAAAAAGGAGTGTCCTTCTTTAAAATATGCATAAATCCTTTAGTCAAGTTGGCAAAATTAACTACGAATCTCCGCAAGAAATTTGCCATGCCTTGCAAACACTGAAGGTGTCTAATATTACACGGGGGAGACAATTGAAGTATTTCCTCAACCTTTAAGGGATCGACTCTTATACGTGTATTATACCCTCCTTGGATACGATGAACCCTAGCAAGGGGCCAAAAGTCATACAAAAGATGCACTTATGAGGATTTAACTGAACCTGCTAATGGCAGCATCTTTTGAACACTAACCTCAAATGGTATGGATGATGCATTCTCAAATGCGAATCAGTAGCAAGTTCATCCAAATACACTTCGATAATCATTTTGAGATCATGAAAAATTAAGGTCATAGCCCGCTAAAATGTAGATCCGGTGTTTTTAATGCTGAAAGGCATCTTTCGATATGCAAAAGTACCCCAAGGAAAAATAAATAGGGTCTTGTGTTGATACTCAGGTTTGATATGAATCTGATTATATCCAGAAAAACCGTCCATGAAGGATAATACCTCGCTTCCCGTACACTCATCCAAACTCTGATCAATAAATGGTGTGGAAAAATTATCCTTAAGACAAGCACGATTTAAATCATATAAATCAATGCATATATGGATCACTCCTTGCTTTTTATCAACCAGAATGGGATTTGAATCCCACTTCGTCAGGGGAACGGGATAGATAAAACTGGCTTTTAACAGTTTCTCTATCTTAGCCTTAATGGCAGGTGCTTTTGTAGGATTCACCGCATGCAAACGTTGCCGAATCGGCTTTGCATTCAGATAGGTATTAATCTCATGTTCGACAATACGAGGGTCAACTGCTGGCATTTCCTCATATGACCAAGAAAAAATGTCATGAAACTCTTTAAATAGCTCGGTATACTCCTTGATCTCATTAGGGGAACAAATTGCCCCAATTTAGACGTTCTCAACCTTGCCAAGATCGCAAGAAATATTGATAGGATTAGTAGGTGATAAATTTGCCATGTTCCCATCGGCCATCTGACCACGAGATCTCAATGGAACCATGGGACTACCAATATTCTCGCTAAGAATATCCATAAAGTAATCACGTTCCATATGATTGAGTTCAGGAAGAAAATATGATTGATGATATAATTCTTCCCAAGGTGGCTCAACCCTAGACATATCCTCGATAATGGCTTCATTCGATGGAAAAACATCATCAAGGAAATCATGTGCATGAGAGGACTCAACTGCCCATGTAGGCAACACATACGGGTCCTCCTCCTCCGTCCGTGAAGAGGAAATACTAGGCTTTGCAACTTGATCAATATTTTCTTGATATGCTACCATCGTTTTAGGAAATAACACATCTGTTTCGATAGGTCCAATCGAAGGATTCGGTGAAGGAAGAATCTAAGGGTCTTCCATATGGGTAGTCCAAAAATACACCAAATTCAACAAGGACAAAGCCCAACCAAAACTAGACCAGATCATAAGAATGGGCGTAGGATAGCTAAAGTTTCCCATAAGAGACAGATACATGCCCACACCCACACTCCCAGTTGTCGGCTGAGAATGATCAATAATCAGGATAGAAGTTCCTGATGATGCATTAACACTCAGATTATGGAATTACGTATGATCAATCGTAACGATCTTCCCATTAAGTGGAAAGCATACCACTCAAAAGAGAGAAGAGGCTACATCTTTCATACTATACATCCAATTCTGGCCCAACAAAAGATTGTAGTCAAGGGGCGCATCAACCACCTCGACCTCGATCGCGACGGTCTTCTCTCCCAATTGGACCTTAAGAGAAGGAAGAATCCCGTGCGGCCGAAATGATATACCATCAAAATATTTCAACATAGTAGTGGATTGAGACACCTCGGGAGAACCCAAACCCTTTGTTAGATTTTTAACATTAAGCAAGCATTATATTAGGATCTTTAACTAAGAGAATAACAAGCACAACAATCAAACACAAGAGACAATGGACACATTGTTTTTCCTTAGGGAAACCATAAATGGATAAAACCCCACAACTTCTTCAGAGATAGAATCAACACCAAAATTAAAACCCAAAACAGTAAGATGATCTCCTAACAGCAGTAACCTTCTTTCTTCCTAGCCCCAATGTCTTCTTCTTCCTCAGCTATGCGCTACAACTGAGTGTGAGTGAGTGTGTGATAAATAGAGAGGCTAGCTCTCTATTTATACTAATTCTAGACTTGAATAAACCCTACTAGGGACGACTTCGCTAGGTGATTCTAACAACCCTAGTGCCCCGAAATTGCGATGACTTTAACCCTTGAACAATAGGAGGGTTACCCACCTTGACTTGACATGACTTGTTTACATTATAGAAAGTCCCGATAGGAACATTGGGGCACAACATGACTCAAATACATACCGGAATAAACATCGGGTTACAATACATAAGAATACAAGTGAATACATTCCGAAGTTACAATTACATCAACACTCCCTCTTAACTAGGAAGGTTTTCTCTCGACACAATTTATTAGCACAAGTATTCTTCTTTGTATCATCTGGATCATCATTGAGTCCTCATCATCTTCACCTTTAAGTCATCTATATCTTCAAGTCATCTTCATCTTCAAGTCATCTTCATCTTCAAGTCATCTTCATCTGGATATGGATCATCACTCGATCTGGATCATCATCAATGGATCTGGATCATCATTGGAGCATCATCACTGGATATGGATCATCGTTCGATCTGTATCATCACTGCTGGATCATCACAAGTGCTATCTCATGATTCTTCTCATCAGAGGAATTTCTATAGAGCCATCCCTTTTTCATGCTGGTTGTAGGTGTAGCCTCCATGTAGTTCTTCTTCCAGTACTTATATCTGACCCTAAGTCAGAATGGTCCGCCCAACACTTATATCTGATCATGTAGGAACCAATCCTATAATCATATCAAAAAGGAACTCCCAACACTCATATTGGACCACATGGGAACACCTCCCACAACCCTGTCAGAAAGGCCCATCACTCACATCCGTCAACCAATGTAAAAAAGGCTCAGCACTTACACTTGGCCATGTGAGGAACCAATCCTCCATGCCGAAAGGCTCTGCACTTACATCTGACAAACAATGTCAGAAAGGCTCATCACTTATATTTGACCATGCAAGGAACCAATCCTTCATGCTGAAAGGGCTCTGCACTTACATCTGACAACCAATGTCAGAAGGGCTCTACACTCACATCTGATCTTGTAGGAACCAATCCTACAGTCACATTAGAATGGTCCTCAGTTCCAGATTGAGATTTCCTAGTAACTGACCAGGTGCCTCCATTCCAAGAATGGAATTTAGCGCTTATATATGATCATGTAGGAACCAATCCTACATTCACATCAGAATGGGTTAGCACTCACATATGACATGGAAGGAACCAATCCTCTCACCATGACAGAATGGATCAGCCCTTACATCTGACCATGGAAGGAACGAATCCTCTCACCATGTCAGAATGACTCTAGGTCTCATCATTTCCCCTTGGAGGGAACCTCGATCTGGATAAGACCAAGCTTCTCCCTGAAGAACTCAAACTTCACCCTATCCAATGGCTTTGTCAACACATCAGCGCTTATATATGATCATGTAGGAACCAATCCTACATTCACATCAGAATGGGTTAGCACTCACATATGACATGGAAGGAACCAATCCTCTCACCATGACAGAATGGATCAGCCCTTACATCTGACCATGGAAGGAATGAATCCTCTCACCATGTCAGAATGGCTCTAGGTCTCATCATTTCCCCTTGGAGGGAACCTCGATCTAGATAAGACCAAGCTTCTCCCTGAAGAACTCAAACTTCACCCTATCCAATGGCTTTGTCAACACATCAGCTATCTGATCATCTATCGCAACATACTGGAGCTTCACTGCTCCCCTCTGCACCATATCCTTGATATAGTGATACTTGATCTCGATATGCTTCGACTTGTCATGGAACACCGGATTCTATGACAACTTCACGCAACTCTGGTTGTCACAATGTATACAAGTAGCATCCATCTGGAGATCAAATAAATCAGACAGTAGCTTCCTTAGCCATACTTCCTCACAACTAGCTGAACAAGCTACGGCATACTCTGCTTCAGTTGTACTAAGTGCCACACAGGATTGCTTCCTGCTAAACCAAGAGATCAAACCTGATCCCATATTGAAGTGACACCCTGAAGTGCTCTTCCTATCGATGGAAATTCCTGCACAATTTGAATCAACATAACCCTCCTGGTTAATCTTCTGATTCAATTCATACTTGAGCCCATAATCAATTGTACCCCTCAGGTACCTTAGAATATGCTTTGTAGCAATCAAGTGAACATGTCTTGGATTTGTCAAGAACTGGCTCAAGGTGTTCACAACAAAGCAAATGTCTGGTGTCGTGTTCGTCAGATACATCAAGGACCCAATCATCTGACGATACATCGTAGCATCAACCACTTCTGATGAAGCATCACTTAATAACTTCAGGTTTGATTCCATAGGTGTGGTCATGGCCTTGAAATCCATCATCCCAAACCTCTTCAAGATCTCTACTGCATACTTCCCTTGTCCGAGGGAGATTCCATCCACATTTTGCCACATCTCCATGCCTAGAAAATAGTGCATCATACCCAAGTCCTTCATTTCAAACTCAAAAGCAAGCTTTCTCTTTGTATTAGTAATCAACCCATCCATACCTGTTACAAACAGATCATCTACATACAGTAGGAGCATCACTGGGTTGCCATCTTCAACCTTGTAGTAAAGGTTGGAATCTTCTTTACTCTCACTAAATCCCAAATTGGATAGAAAGATGTCAATTCTGACATACCATGTCCTGGGTGCATGTTTCAAACTGTACAGGTCTTTCTTCAATCTACACACATGAGACTCCCTGTCATGTGTCTCAAAACCGAGTGGCCACTCTACATACACTTCCTCTTCTACTACACCATTCAAGAAAGCAGTCTTGACATCCATTTGGTGTATCTTCCATTTCATTACTGCAGCCAGAGCAAGTATTGATCTAATGGAAGTGTATCTGGCTACAGGTGCAAAGGTTTCTTCATAATCTATTCCTTATTTCTATGAGAATCCACGAGCCACGAATCTTGCCTTATATTTTTTCTATGCTACCATCTGCAGCATGCTTGATCTTGTAGATCCATTTGGAAGTTACAACGAAATTCCCTTCTAGTTTTGGGACAAAATTCCAAACATTGTTCTTCATGATCGATTGATACTCTTTGATCATAACATCCTTCCATTATTTTCGTTCTGCTGCTTCTTCATAATTGGAAGGTCACATAGTAAAGCTACATATCTGGAGCAGGATTTGGTTCTCTTTCTTTCTCTATGATTCTCTTCTGGATCCCCATATATTTTTGCACCTTGGATAACTTCCCGTACTCTAGCAGGTTTCCTCTTATGAGGATTCTTCTCTTGAGTTGGATCTACAGGTTCTTGTGTTTCTTCAAATTCTTGATCTTCTTCTTGAGTTTCTTCATTCATGGTTGTATCATGAATTCTCAGTGCTTCTACTTCTTTAGGTTCTTCAAAAGGTCTCTTTCTGGATTTGTTGTCAGCTAAGTCTTCATCAAATGTTACATCCCTACTGATGTCGATCTTCTTGAATCCTGGGAAATATATTATGTAAGCCTTCAAACTTTCAGAGTATCCCACAAATATACCCTTCTTTCCTGAAGGATCTAATTTTGTTCTCTTCTCTTTTGGAATGTTTATGTACACTGGATAGCCGAATATTTTGAGATGGCTGGCTTCTAGTTTCTTGTTGCAAAATACTTCTTCACATTAGAGGAAATTTGAGGTTTAAAATGGGCCTCCTAAGGAAAATAATAAAATAATAGTTAAAATAATAAAATAATAGTTATTAATTTTGGAGGAACAATGAAAAAAACTACCTTTTTGTTCGTATTTTCGACATATCTCCCTGTGTTTTTACTCAAATTCAGAGTGGGAGAGCTCGTTGGATGTGGAATTTAATCCCACATCCAATAATTATCCACACTTCATACTTTTGACGGACCCTGCTACCCCAAAAACAAGAAATACCTGAAAAAATGTGATGATGACATCATCATCACATTTTTTCAGGTATTTCTTGTTTTTGGGGTAGAGGGGTCCATCAAAAGTATGCAGTGTGGGTACTCGTTGGATGTGGAATTAAATTCTGCATCCAACGAGCTCTCCCGCTTGAAATTTGAGTAAAAACACAGGGAGATATGTCGAAAATACGAACAAAAAAAGTAGTTTTCTTTTATGACAAATATGTCAATTCAACCATTATGGTTGACTCATTTTATTGAAATTCTATTGGTTCTTGAATTCAAACTCACAAAATATATTGTTGGCATGTTTTCTTATAAGGCCCATTTTAGACCCCAAATTTCCTCTAATAGCTGTCTTGTTCTCGAGTACTCTGTGTGGAGTATGGTTCTGTACATACACCACCATTCTAGCAACCTCTGCCCATAGATGCATGGGAATATCATGATCATGAAGCATTGCTCTTGCAGCTTCCATGATATTTATATTCTTCCTTTCTACAACCACATTCTGTTGTGGATTATATGGAGTAGATTACTCCCTCTTAATCCCTGATTCTTTGCATAAGGCTTTGAATTCATTTGATGTGAATTCTCCACCATTATCTGATCAAAAGGTCTTGATCTTCTTTTCTGTGTGGTTCTCAATAAAGGCTTTGAATTCCTTGAACTTGCTAAAAAATTCATCTTTGTGAAGTAAATCCATGTCCTCCTAGAAAATTCATCAATGAAAGAAACATAGTATACATACCCACTTAGTGAACTTGATGACATTGGTCCACATACATCGGAGTGGATGATTTCCAAGATTCCTTTTTCCTTGATATCGCTACTTGGAAATGTCTTCTTTGTATTCTTTTCTTTCGCACATCCTTTGCAGACCCCTTCATGTTTTGCTTGAATTTATAGAATACCTTAAACAAATTTGCTTGCAAGTGGTAGTGCTCTGTAATGCACATGTGCAACCCTTCTGTGCCAAAGTTCATTTGGCTCTACTGTGTCATGGACCAAAGCTTATTCTGGATGGCCCTTCAATTTGTATAATCCTCTTTCTTGTTCTCCAATTACTATTGCATCATCAATAGTCTTTCCTCTTGACCAAATGAGGACTTGGTCATCTACAAATGCAACCCTCATGCCCTTTGCATCTAGTGCCGATATGGAGAGAAGATTCTTCTTTAGTCCTAGTACAAACAAGACATCCTTCATTTTCATAGACTTTCCAGAGTCTAGCTTGTAGGAGGGTTCACCACTACCTTTTATGGGATATTGGTAGTCATCCCCAAGTTTCACCTTATGGGGTGAATTATGTTCGGATAGTTTCTCAAAAGATTCCTTGAAACCTATCATGTGTTTGGAAGCTCCACTGTCAATAAGCCAATCTTTGCTTCCATGAGTGATAGTTTCTGTGAGAGTGGAGATCAGAACATATTCTTCTTCACTTTCTTGTTTTACTTTATTCCTGGGAGGATCATCATCCTCAGTGATGTGAGCATGATGTCTTCTTTTGGATTTCTTCTTCTTCTTGGATCCATTCTTATTGATAGGACAATTTCTAGCAAAGTGTCCTATTTCATCGCATGTATAACATTTGAGCTTGGATGGATCCCTTCTTCCAAGATTAATTTTCTAATGAGAATGCTTACCTTGGTGATGATGATTTTCCCTTCTTCTTTTCTTGGAGTGTACTGTGAGAGATTGATCTTCACTTCCCATCTTTTCTTCTCGAGCTGCTACTTGAGCTTCTTCTTGTGAACATTCTTCCCATAGTTTACTGAACTTGACTAACTTCTTCCTAGCACAGATTCCTTGGATGAAAGAATCCCATGACCTAGGGAGACCATTCAAGGTTGTCATCACAATTTCTACATTCTCCACTTCTTCATCTACTGCTTCAAGTTGTTCTTTGATCTGGGAGACCCTTGTGAAGTATGACTGGATGGTCTCCTCATTCTGGATCTTTACATTCTTCAACTGGTTCCTTATATTCATCTTCTAGTTGATGTTCTTCCCTTCAAACAATTTGGTTAGGACATCAAACATGGATTTAGGTGTCTTTAGTGAGGAAACCTGTGGTATGAGGTGATCCTTTATAAAATCAGCAATGATCCTCTTTGCCATAACCAACTTCTTCTTATGTAAGACCTTGGACTCATCTCCCTCTGGAACTGGAACCTCCTCATGGATGTAGGGGTCCAACTCATTTTCTTCTGGGACCAGGGAGATCCTATAATTCTAGGCTTAGAAGTTATCATCTCCCTCAAACTTTTCATCAAGATTGGTATGATGAGACATCTTAACTGAGAAACTCAAATGGAAATACAAAAGATTTAGATCTTACTAGGTCAAGATGTCGGATTTGGATTTGGAGTTGAAATTCTGCAGTGCTGGTTCAGGAGAAGATTAGGGTTTTGATTTTCCAAAGTTTTTTCCAACCAAATGCTTTTATTTTGACCCCTAACTTTGATTTTGAGGAGGAGATCAATCCAGGCTTGGGCTCCCTGAAAAATTCCACTTCTGTGAAAATCCATAATTTTCGGTAGCAGTGTCAGGTCCAAAACTTAAAAACCTCAGAATTGGATTCTGCTTCGATAGAAAGATGCGCCCTAGGGAGGATAGTTATTCCAACCTTATTTTGCTGAAAATATGTGGAGAAATATCCACAAAGTAGGAATCCCTAGTTCCTGCAGCTGCAAAGTGTCTTCTTCTCAGGTTAGCTCTGGTACCATGTTAGATTTTTAACATTAAGCTAGCATTATATTAGGATCTTTAACTAAGAGAATAACAAGCCCATCAATCAAACACAAGAGACAATGAAAACAGTGTTTTTCCTCGGGGAAACCATAAATGGAGAAAACCTTGCAACTTCCTCAGAGATAGAATCAGCACCAAAAGTAAAACCCAAAACAGTAAGATGATCTCCTGACAACAGTAACCTTCTTTCTTCCTAGCCCCAGTGTCTTCTTCTTCCTTAGCTATGCACTACAAATGAGTGTGAGTGAGTCTGATAAATAGAGAGGATAGCTCTCTATTTATAGTAATTCCCAACTTTACTAAACCCTACTAGGGCTGACTTCACTAGGTGAGTCTAAGAACCCTAGTTCCCCGGAACCGCGGGGAATTCAACCCTTGAACAATAGGAGGGTTAGCCACCTTGACTTGACATGAATTTTTTACATTATAGAAACTCTCGATAGGAACATCAGGGCATGACATGACTCAAGTACATTACATGTGCATCCCGAAATAAACATCAGTTTACAATACATAAGAAATACAAGTGAATACACTCCGAACTTACAATTACATCAACACCCTTCCAACATGACAAAGAAATCACAGAAGCAACAATGTCTTAATCAATAACAGTGCATTTGATGGTCATATTAAGACACTCTACATGAATCAAAAGAGACACATAGTAAGGCAAGTGAGGCTGTATTCCCATGGTTTCAAATTTAATAATGGAAGAAGAGTTATCATCATTAACCCAAGAGCAGAAAGAAAATATCTCCTCTGTGGAGGACAAGTATGAAGTACTGCAAGCATGGACATCGCATAAGGAGTTTGGCCCAAATCCTCAACAATGGAATAGTTCTGGGTGGCTCGGGCATTAGAATTGTGCCTTGAATGCTTTAGGACTCGCTTAGGAATGCGAGGTGCAACTTCAAGTTTATCTGTAGGTTTTTTGATACGCAAAGGGTTCTCGGGTGGAGCGGGTTCCTTTCCAAGGTCTGGTTGTGATGAGCCATAATCCTTCACATGAGTCACAACCTTAGTAGCATGCACCATGTTGACACAACCATGACCAATATTGGCCTCTGACGGATTTTTATCTCCACCCAATGCACAACGAGGATCAATGGTCCTTGAGTTCATATTTTGATTGTTGGGTAAAGGATTAGTTAGCATGGCTAGGCCCTGTGCTATGAACCTCGAGGAATCTTCCATATCAGGGCACAAGTGAGTGAGGTGGTCTTCCGTACATAACTTGCAAGGAAAATTTACCTTACGTTTAGTTTGCTTGTCCCCCCAGCATTACGAGCGTTCTTGTCATTATAATTAGCATTTTCGTTCTTATTCCGACCCTTACGATTATTTTTCCATTTTTTCTTATTCCTTCTAGCTTGCTGGTTGCCCTTTTGGTCCAATGATTGCACAAAAAGTACACTCACCGATTGGGTAGGTTGAGACAAAGACATGGATTGTCTCAACACAGATTGATTAATTGACAATTGGATCACTTGTTTCACAACTGAATCCACAGGTTTGGTACTTGTACGGCCCACAATGCCATTGGCATGTGGCCCAAGCTTGATCTTGGGATCGAAACTAGATCACGGAGCATTAGGTATAATCTCATACAAAAGTCCAGATTGGGCGTAGATCAAATCCAACTCTTGTGCCCTAAAGATTTCTTGTTCCTCGTTTTGTACTTTGGATGTAGAAACATCCTTTGCGATGTAAGGTAACAATAACTTAAGGAACCACTCAAGGAGAAATTCTGGTGGTATAAAGACTTTAATCAACTACTTCTATCTATGCCACTCTTGAATATGATCCGAGATATGTGTGGCTTTGTCTTATCAAAATTTCAACAAGAGTTCGGTACCAATGTCGTAATGTACGGGTAGCTAAAAGTGATTGAGGAAAGTCATGGCAAGGTCATCAAATAAAGTGTATGCCCCCCTTGGAAACTCTATATACCATTTTGCTGCAGGCCCGGTGAGGGTGCGTTGAAATAGCCTCAAAAAAATTGAATCGTCATGTAAGGAATTGGAAGAGCACCAAAGGTGAAAAGTAGTGACATGCTCACTAGGATCTTCTCCAACTTTACCCTCTAACTTGGGAATGTATGAAGGAAGCTTGTTAGGGACTGCTGGCCAGGCCAGGTCATGAGATACCAGATCATTCATAAGTCTCAATAAGTCAGGTAAGTTCAATGTTGCGATGAAAGGGAGCCTAGGTTGAGCTGGTGTATGCCACACTCCCTGATAGTTCTGGTTCATGTAAGGTTGATTGCTATAAATACCATGGCCTTGGCCATAATAACTGCCTCCCATTTGACCTGTATAGGGCTGCATGGAAGCATTGTGATGTGGGGTACCTTGATTATGCAATTCTACAAAGCCATAATTGGAAGAGTAAGCAGGTTGCTGATACCTGTACCCATAGGGTTGATAGTTCTGTCCATACAACGGTCCATAAGACTGTCCATGAGAAGCTCCTTAAGGTGTCCCAAGGGATGTCCCATGAGAATGTCCATAGTTAGGGATACAGGGAAATCCTTGAGATGGACCATAAGACGAGCTAAAAACATGGATATGACCTCTCGACACAACAGGAGGTACTTGACTCTGAGATAGTACCATGCGAGTAGTCACAGTATGAACATGGCTAGTAGCGATATTCTGGCCCGAAGGACCATGTGAATGAGGGGGAGGAAGGGTTGTCAAAAATGCATTCAAAGGAGTAGGGTTTAAGGATGAAGGGACATGTGAAGGAATGTAAGTGGTGTTCCCAATGGTCACTTGTCTCGGTTATGGTATTCACATATGATTACTAACACTAGGTCTAGGACATGCATGTGAGGTTGCTTCCACCACTGGGATGAAAGGTGCAATGTGACTAGTGCTCCCGAATCTCTCCACATGGAAAGGAATAGGAGTGCACCTGGGCGTAGTGCTAGTTTCAACTTCTGACTCGACATGATGTGTTGGATCGGGTGCAGGGATATTATATATGCCATAACGAACATGACTAGTGCTTGTGGGTTAATAATGAGTCTCGTCACCTGGTAACCAATATTGGTGAACTGTGAATGAGGGATTATAACCAGACTGTGAAGGTATTTCTGGTGAAGGATCATATATAGGAGTAGGATATTCCTCCCCAACCTCATGAGGTGGAGAGGAAATCTTTGGAATCTCACCCTCATGATCTCCCATAGTGTGTGAATCAAAGTGAGAAGTAGTCCGCCCGGACTGGCTGTTTCTCTCTCCCAAAGGAGGAGGAGACGTGGAAGGAAAAAGTCTTGCTAAACGATGAGAACGGTGAAGTGCTGCGCCTAAATCCATAATGACTCAAAAAATGAAAAGACTCGATCTAATTATGAAAACCCTAGGAAAACTAGCGTGCACAGAGCATACACCTATAAAATGTAAAGCCAAATTGCAAGCAAACAAGGGTAGGATATGTGAGCTCCCGAATGAAGCAGGTTTCTCTCACCTAGGAGAGGCTTGAGACTCCCATACACAACAATAAGAGGTTCGTAACCAATTATAGTGGCCCTCAGCTTCAGCGCATATAGCGACTGTGCTGTTTGAACCTTACATGGCTAGAACACCTGCAAAATAACCTCTGCGAAGTACCCCCTCGATAACCTCGGTAAGGAAACTAAGGTCACCTCAATATAATCAATGCTCAGGTGGACAGTTGCAGGTGAGATTGACCATATGGGTAGGGTAGAAAATCTTAAAACTTTTGAAAGAGCCACCAAATACGAGTACAATCCTGGAAATATCTCCAGTGCTACTCAGTTACAACTAGGGGTCATCCCAATCATAACCGCTCACATTGCCTCATTCTTAACTCCCTTGTAAGAGGAGGATCTTTAGAACACTAATTATATAAAGGAATTTCACACTCTCACCTGGACAGACATATAGATGTTTTGTTTAGTGGTCTTGGAGAATTTACTCACAATGAAATATTCCAAGACCCTAAAACCTAGTCTTGTTGGTGCACCATATAAAAGAAAAGAGTGTAATTCATTTTATTATTCGTTGATTTTAATTGGCTTATTATGCAAAGGGTAAATGGTCGTGCAACTAATGATGTTATGACACAACAAGAAGTAAAATGCACACCTCACAATCAATGCGAATGCACTATGTCAAATGAAGAACAGGGTATGCTACTACGTGAAGTGTAAAATTTTCCTTCAAATGAATATGCAATCATTCCTATATGAAAATATGACTAGTATTCTCCAAGCAAACCTAATGCAAGTACCATGCAAATGAAAAGTGAAAACAATGCATAATGATGAAAAAAGAAAATGTTTTTCTATTTTTTTAATTAAATGAGATAAAAAGAAAAAGTATGACTCTACAATCCCTAGACTCTGCAAGCACTACCAGATAGCACCTAAGCAAATCTCCAAGGTAAAAGAGACCTAATGCACTAATCCCAAAACAAAAAATAGAAAATGAAATGACAAGAGCATTTTCAAAAATTTAAACTAAAAAGCGTCTCTGGTCAGAAACAAGGATGTATATAGACTCCAAAAGCATCCAAAAAGACTCACCAATCATCCAAACTCACCCATAAACACTTAATCTTCCCCAAAAGGGAAAAAATTAGGGCATATGCAATTGTTTGCAGTAAATCTATGTATATACGCGACTATTCTAGGAAAACCCGCATGTACACATGACTGTGAAGGAAAAACCCGCATATAGGAAGAAAAAGAGATAAAAAGAAGGCAAACAAAAAAGCTGAGACAAAATTTACTCGTGTAAGATACTACTGGGAAAAATTCCCCCAGACCCGACTCAGAAATAGAGAAATTAGAGCAGTTAAAGAAGATTGAATGTGAACAAAGTCCCCAAAGGAAATGACCAGGAACTCCCTAGTAGGGTCGCCAATTCTGTTACAGAGAAAACTTCCTATGGCTTGGGGTGTACCACAATAGACAGAGTAACCGTAGAAATCAATCCCTTCCCAATATGCAACAGAAATAAAACATCTAACCCTAAAGGATCTCGAAACATACCTTATTCCGGATGGTTGATGTCGATCCCCATTGAGCTTTTCCAATCTTGCTTGTGTTAACAATTTTCTCTCTCAACAATCAAGAAACAAGAAAAGCATGCTATATAATGGTGTTATACCTACTCTAGCATATATAATCAATAATGTATAAGAAATTAAAAGGATCCATGGATTCAATATTCATTTAAATGCACATAATTGGACAGGAAAAGATATTTCTATTAATATAAATCAAAGATTACATGAATGACAACCTCTGTCAACACGTCTGCGAACCGGAGAAACTGAGTCCTCCACTTGGGCCTCCACCACCTCAATCCTACATCTCTCGATGGAAAGATCACAAGCAAAGGAAATATTGGGAAGAACACCAAGTTCTCTAAGGGACAAAGGGATGTTGAATCAAGTATAAGCAAGCTACGACAACAATGGATTATAGTTTTCTTGCTCTTCAATTCTCCCCCTTCAATGTATCCAAAGGGTTCCTTATATAGTGCTTCAATGGGGTAATGGAAGGTCAAATCTGAGCGATCTCGAGGCATATGGAAGGCTATGAGACAAGTGATTCGGATCCACATCAAGGAAAACTCCAAAAATATTTGGCCTTTTGCACACATCCCGATGTACATGGGTTTAAGGGTTATATCTGCGTGTATATGTGAGAAAGGGTTTAAAAGTTGCGTATAGCAAATAACATGTGTTCTTAGGGATGATCTTGGAAACATCAAATGTACAAAAATAGTCCATGGAGTCCAAAGAGTCTGCAGAGGGACAAGGAAGGCCATAAGTGTGTGATATACCATGTGTGGTAAAATCAGCTGTAACAAATACCCACATATATGCAGGTTTAGGTGTTTTTTCCGTGTATGGCGAGCCCTATACACGGAAAAAACCCCGATACCTATGTGGGCTGAAATGCATAACTTGGGATGGCCTAAAAAATTGATTGGACCATGGAAACTTAAAAAATTTACATGAAATAGGAAGAGGAGGGCATGAGGAGTTACCTAGATCAAACGGTGTTGAATTTCATCAGACGATGCTCCTGGAATTTGCATCAAAATTTTTGAGCTCAAATGAGTAAAAATTTCAAATGATATGGAATTTTTAAATTTTTTACTATTTATAGAAATTTTTACCCACTTTCTATAGTTTTTTACCATTTCTGACCATTTTGGACCGTTTTGAACTAATTTGATGATGTAGGAGTCCGTTTTGAGCGTGGTTTGACCGTGGTTTTGACCCGTTTGTGCCTATTTCAGGTATTATGTCTAAGCTGACATATAGGTTAGGTTTCACATCATTTTGCACTTTGCATGACCTTATGACCATTTCACTATAACCTTAGGTATGAACCCATTCTATCTTGTCATGAAACCTTCTTGTTGCTTTTAGAAGTGACATGATGTGACTGGTAGAGCTTGACCATACATGGGTACTCTAGTTAGCTCCTGTTTTTCATTTGGTTCCCATGCCAACATTTTTCCTTTAGGGTGTGGGAGTCCTTTGTATAGTATCGCCATGACTTTGCGCAAGAGCTTCATACTCCTCTTGATTTTTTTGTTGGCTTTTTCCCCAGGACTCCCTTATGCCAAGTTGTAAATGCATTATCATGAGTTTTGCTTGCCTTATTGAGCCTTATGCCGACTTCCTTGACTTTGATTATTAGCCATATAGCCCGAGCTTGTCTGATCTCTAGCCAAGAAGAGCCATTTTATATATCTTTTGCAGCTTGATTCCCCATTTTTTACCAGGAGGGGACTTCCCCCCGAGTGTCGTTATCCTACACATGTTTCCTTACATTGAGCATAGGTATGTTTCGTTGCTTAGAACTATTTTTTTTCCCCTTGACACTCGTATCCTTCTAGATTTGTAACTATAAATCACTTTTATTCTTTTTCAAGATTTTCAAAATATTTGAAAAAGTCCAAAAAAAAAAAACCAAAAATCTGGATAGGAAAAGATGTTATATTTGGCAGCATTCAAGTCGTGTCTCCTTTGAACAGAGCACTGTATATCGCATCCATTGGTTGGGTTAGTAGTTTGACTTTAGGAGCTGTACTTGTTTTTATGAGTTTATCTCCACCGACTGGTTAAGCTTCCAGTCCCTATGGAGCCTCTGTCGATGCCTCCTGTGTCATAGAGATGTCCCAGTTTTGTATATTGAGTCTATGCTTCCTACATTCAGTCACCATTTTCCTTTATGCTCTTGTTTGAAGAAATTTGAAGCTTGATTCGGCCATTCCTCAGTTTTCTTGACTTTGTATGTCGGCCATTCTTGGTACTAGTCCTAGTTCGAGCACATTATGATCAAGTCCTTCCACATTATATGGCTTTGTTGAGTACCTCATTTTGGATGATGGGGGATGCCTTAATGCCCTCCTTCTAGTGGATTTCATCCCATTGAATTCAGATCATTTATTCTAGGATAGGATTCTAGAGTCATTTGAGTGCCTTGAGACTTGTAGTCATTAGTGGTAGGTTCTCTTGACATCGAAAGTTTTGGGAATACATAAATGTCCCTTGATCGATGGATTCTTTCAAGTGTTTGACCTCAAAAAATTTATTCACACTTGTTAAATTGCACTCTAGTACCTTGATTCCCATTTTCATTATCGGTGGGTGATCTCACGTCTGTTAACGGTATACATCAATGACCGGTAATCAGACGATGGACTACTATGTTCAACCTAAACACCTCTATTCACATAGTAGGACATGTACTTGTAGAGGATTATGTAGAAGACTTTCCATATTGGTGGCATTTCTAATATGCTACCTCCTTGATCGTGCCAGTGTTCATGAGATTTCAGCTCTTGTGACTTGATTCCAGTGTATGTCAGATATCTTTAGCCATTATGGAGATCTTGATCCATTGTATATCTTCAGCTTTCATGGAGATCATGATCCTTTATATATCTTCATCATGGAGATTTTGATCTATCTATATTGTACGTGGCGATGACCACACATGTCATATTTTTTATCATGCCTATTCATGGCCTTTGTACGCTCATGTATCTGGGACTGCTGTATGTACTTGCAGTCATATGCAGAGGGACAGGGAAGGCCATAAGTGTGTGATCTACCATGTGTGGTAAAATCAGCTGTAACATTATGATCACCAATTCTATTATAGCTGATTTACCACACATGGTAGATCACACACTTATGGCCTTCCCTATCCCTATGAAGACTCTTTGGAACCCATGGACTATTTTTGTACCTTTGATGTTTCCAAGATCATCCCTAAAAACACCTGTTATTTGCTATATGTGACTTTTAAACCCTTTCTCGCGTATACACGTGGATATAACCCTTAAACCCATGTACATCGAGATGTGTGTAAAAGGACAAATATTTTTGGAGTTTTCCTTGATGTGGATCCGAGTCATTTGTCTCCTGGCCTTCCATATGCCTCGAGATCGCTCGGATTTGACCTTCCATTACCCCATTGAAGCACTATATAAGGAACCCTTTGGATACATTGAAAGGGGGAGAATTTAAGAGCAAGAAAACTGTAGTCAATTGTTTTCATGGCTTGCTTATACTTGATTCTGCATCCATTTTTCCCTTGGAGAAATTAGTGTTCTTCCCAAGCTTTCCTTTGCTTGTGAGCTTGCTATCGAGAGATGGAGGATTGAGGTGGTGGAGGCCCAGGTGGAGGAGTCAGTTTCTCCAGTTTGTAGACATTCCGACAGAGGTCGTCATTCATGTAATCTCTGATTTATATTAATAGAAATATATTTTCCCATCCAATGATGTGCATTTAAATGAATATTAAATCCATGAATTCTTTGTACATGGGTTTCTCCGTAACAGAATTGGATACCATATCACATCTCATGCTCTCTGGTTTTGGTCTCTCTTTCTCTCTACCTCTTCTCCTCTAATCATTGATTTGCACACAACCTGGATCAATCCTCTCCTTACCTCTGACTACTCAACTCTCTCTATGATCGATCAAAAACCCACAACCAACCCACAAACACCTTGGGTTCATTCTTTTATAATCTTTTCTACTTTTATAATTATTGATTCAACCATCAACCGACTCTCAACTGTTAGTCGACCGATTGTCTTTCTATTTTAATACATTCAGTTACATCCAAAAATAGGCACTATAGGCCAAAAATATAATAATTCTTTATTAATAAAAACAATATTTTAGTCTAACTAACTCTTTCCACAAAATCGGTCAAACTATGCTTTCTGACTACTTTATTCCCGTTCTATCATGGTTCCTTCTATCACAACTCCTTCCATCATGGTTCCTTCCTCATCTTGTGACTGGAATGTTATTTTTTCCAATCATTATTCTGGTTCTTTCTTCTAATATTTTCTTAGGGCTAATAGGCCCCTCATTAGAGGAAATTTGAGGTCTAAAATGGGCCTCCTAAGGAAAATAATAAAATAATAGTTAAAATAATAAAATAATAGTTAAAATAATAAAATAATAGTTATTAATTTTGGAGGAAGAATGAAAAAAACTACTTTTTGTGTTCCTATTTTCGACATATCTCTCTGTGTTTTTACTCAAATTATGAGTGGGAGAGCTCGTTGGATGCGGAATTTAATTCTACATCCAACGATTACACATAATGCATAATTTTGACAGACCCCTCTTCCCCAAAAACAAGAAATACCTGAAAAATGTGATGATGACATCATCATTATGTTTTTTCAGGTATTTCTTGTTTTTGGGGTAGCAGGGTCTGTCAGAAGTATGCAATGTGGGTACTTGTTGGATGTGGAATTAAATTCCACATCCAACGAGCTCTCCCACTTGAAATTTGAGTAAAAACATAGGGAGATATGTCGAAAATACGAACAAAAAAAGTAGTTTTCTTTTATGACAAATATGTCAATTCAACCATTATGGTTGACTCATTTTATTGAAATTCTATTGGTTCTTGAATTCGAACTCACAAAATTTATTGTTGGTGCATTTTCTTATAAGGCCCATTTTAGACCCCAAATTTCCTCTAATGAAAAATCACCCGTGGCTCATCCCAAGCCACATTAGTATGAAACCTTTGTAATTTTGACCTTTCTTTGAAAATCTTGAAAGATTTTCACTACTTGTTCGGTTTCTTGTCGTACTTCTTCTTCCATTGTCTTAAAATTTTCCACAAGTTCAGAATGATGTGTTTCGAAGTTGGAAGTCACGTCGAATCCAAGGCTTGTTGCACCTTTTCATGCACATGTTGAATGATACATGTAAGTTTATATTCTTTTTCCTGAATTTATGTGACATGGTCAGTCCTTTTTTACTGATGCTCCCATATTCTTTCTCCCTACTGCTGTAATTTCTTCAGATCAACAACCTTGCTCATCTTTTCACTCGTTGGAAGCTTCTTTAGATCATTCTTTAGTTTGTTGAAGAATGCCTCAGTAGTATGAAATTTCTCTGTTACTCGTTCCAATTATTCATCGTCGATTAAAGCTTCCCATGACTAAGAAACTTGCTTGACCACTTTGGCACAAAGTACCTCCACCTCTGCTATATTCGCCGCAGCCTCAGTTGTTTCTTTTCTACGCTCTGCCAGTACCTCTAGAGGTGTAATGGTATTCATCTGTGATTCCAACTCTGTGACCTGCTTACTGAGGTTCTCATCTACTTCGCCAAGAAAAATATTTTCGCCTCTGAGAAAATTTCTTCTGTAATGCTTTCATCTACAAATATGCTACAAGCGAGTTTAATAATGACATCTAGTTGATGCATGTCATCTTGTGACATTTTTACTTGTTGTTTTTTGTTTATATGGTTTTCTTCAATGTATTACATTTTTTTTGTGATGTCTTGACCTGATTAAGAAACACATGTTCTCTACTCATCAGTTATGCGATTGCAAAATTCTAAATAACATGCACTTCATACATCGGTAGCGCTGAGAAATTCATAGTGACATGACCAAGGTCCTTAACCATGGTATTCAATGCTGTTGTCCCTAATTCAATTTCTTGACCCAGTACTTGAATCCTTATTGGTGGATTCAGCGTCAAGGATAATCGACTCTCACCCGAGAGAGCCAATGTCTATTGTAGTCTAGTTGGTCAGGATACTCGACGGCCACCATAGAGACCCGAGTTAAAGTCCTGGAAACATAACCATTTGTTGGATTACTTCGATAGAACTAGGTTCAGATCCCTTGTTCATCAATAAAGCTGAAGGTGTTGACCCGACAGAGCAGGAATCCGTTGGTAACACATGTGATACATATGAAGTCTCACCCAAGAAATCTTGTGGGGACTTCCAGAACCATGTTTCTTCAGTTATGTCGAGGATTTCACTTGTACAATACTATCAAGTCACTCGACTGGAACTGGGAATTATACTTATTTTTTCATTCACTCATTCAATATAACCATCTATCATTCATGTTAACTCATTATAGGTGTGAAATGTATATAAGTTCATTCACCATTAAGTTTGTGTGACACATTTATATACAGGTTCATATCCAAGTTCAGATCCCCTTTTGTTGTTGCTTCTGGACTCTCAGTACCTATTTCTATAATTTATTTAGATCAGTAGCCTTGCTAATCTTTTCATCCATTTGCAGCTTCTTTGGATCATTCAGAAATCAGCCTTAGCAATATCCAATTTCTTTGTTACTTGTTCCAATTCTTCATCATTGATCAAAGCTTCTCATGAATGATAAAGCTGTTTGACCACTTTGGCACAAAGTGCCTCTACCTATTACATCTTTGTCACATCCTTAGTTGATCCTTTTCTACGCTCTTACATCACCTCTGAGGTGCACTGGTATTCATATGTGTTTCCAACTCCGTGACCCACTTATGGAGGTTCTTAGCTACTTTGCAAGTCAATAATTTGGCCTCTAAGAATATTTCTTCTGTAATTCCTTCATCTGCAAAAAATATACAAGTAAGTGTAACAATGACATCTAGTCGATTCCTGTCCTCTTGTGACATGTTCGCTTATTGTTTTGTGTTATGTAACGTTTTCTTCATTTTCTGAAATGTTTTGTGTCATGTCTTGGCCTGATTAAGTAATGCACATTCTCTAGTCTTGATTTTTGTGACTGCAACATTTTGAATAGCATTCACTTCATACATTGGTAGTGTAGATAAAATAGTGATATAACCAAGGTCCTTGACCATGGTATTCATCTCTAGTGTCCCTAAGTCAATTGCTTGACCCAAAACTTGAATCCTTATTGGCAGAGTTGGAATCGATGATTCCTCGATGGTCTCTCTTCATATGGGAAAGCTTGGTCTAGCGACATAGTTGAGTATATTGGCATTTGGTCGAATGCCACTCATACTTGTTTCACTGTAGTACAAAGTGTCTACAGTAAGTTGGTTATGATGCTTGTCAATTATGTATGTCGCTCATCCATTTTTCAACAGCTTTCCTTGGTGACTTCTTCCATTGTTTCTATCATAAGGTTGTAGTCATCATTGGTAAAGCTGACAACTCTAGATGAGCAGTCACCTTTCCTCTTCTTTTGTCTCTTCTAAAAAATATCTAAGTGCTTTCTCTTGTCTCTCAACGCTAGATCTGTTGTCATCATGCTGAACTCGTATTGACTGTGAGGGGGAGATATTTGTGGATTCTCTTCCACTGGTGTATCTCCTCCCTAGTCTCCATTCTTCTTTATCGATGGGTCATCTTGTTGCGACTTTTTTTTCTGCAGATAGTTGATCATCTGCGATAGTAACATTTCGCTCTACAGGCTATTCCTGAATGATTGAATCAATTTTAGCAGCACATAGTTGAAACTGCATGGAAAAAAACTACTTCTATGGGTCTTGTCACGGATCCCAAAATATGTGATCATGCTCGACCAAAAATATTATAATATTACAAAACCGCTTGATGGTTTCCTCTGTTAGTTGCGACTTCTTTCTAACAAAATGATAGACTACCTCGACTTGTATATAGAAGTCAACATTATTATCTCGCTTTCGATTAGGTTTCTCTTTCTCAAACCAAAGACCTTGGTATCCAAATCCTCAACATTAGATTGGAACATATACCCTTGATAGTTTAGTGGTTCCGCCCATGTGACAAAATAAATTAAAATTAATAACCAAGAATAATGAAAAGGGTTACCCTTTTCCTACACTTCTTCAACATATTCTAACAACTCATTTAGAATATAGGTCAACCAATTGATATAGACACCCGTTGTGCACTTCTTTGCCACAACAATTGTTCCAACGGTACTTTGGTTCAGTCACATTTTTCTGAGTAGCTTGTTGGATAGAATCTAGGTGCGAGTCGACCAGTCATGTCATTTATCTAATCACCAGCTCATACTTATCCTTCATTCTATTTTTCAATGTTGTATATTGGTCTTTCCCCGTGAAGAATGGTACTGGGTCGAATCCTACAGGGGGGAGCCCTCTTATCGATGCTATTAGCTTGACATCCATTGAAATATTTTTGTTAAGAAAACAACAACCACCATGGAAACATACAAGCAACTTCTTGATGCATGCATTCACTTTTGTTTTGTGGAGAAAATGGGGCATTTGCATTAGTGATAGTAGTCCATATTTATCTAATCCTCTTTCCCATTGTTGGGTAGATTAATCATCTAATTAAATAAAAAACTGAAACTACCAGACATAAATTATCAACCCGAGGAAGTATTTTATTTCAAAGCTATCGTGCAAGATTTATGCAAGCACAATTTCTACTTAACACTTTTGATATATTAATATGAAACAGAAACTGTTTGTAAACTAGATCACACCTTCTTGAAATTAAATCAAACCTAAAACCTATTCATAAAATCACATTGTAAATCTAACTTAAAATAAAATCAACTCTTTATGAAGCAACATCTAATTGCATAAATCTAAAAGAAATGCTATGTTGGCCAACGATCTATAAAACGAAGTAACATGAAAGAAAATATGATAAATCTAATGAATGAAAGCATGAAATAAATGATAAATAAATATACACAACTACAATCAACACTATCAACATCTGCTCAGGGAAGAGGGCCCTGCCTCCACTGAGCAGAGTTGGATCTCCACAATAAAAGTCTACAAATCCAGAATTAAGAAACTGCTGGCATGTATTATCAGAATGAAATGATTACAACAGAGTATGGATCAAATTCTACAACATAACATTGCTTTTTATCCCCCCCAATACATCAAAATGATTACATATTTATACGTAAAATTCTCTCATGAGAATGAGAAACCAATTTCCCAACTTGGAATCTGTTTCAACCAATTCCTAATTTATAAAATTGGTCACAACAGTATATATGAGAATTATATGTTTAGAGAACCAGCCGTATATCTCAAACCATAGCTTTGTTTGGATATTTCCTCACGAGACAAGTATTGAGGCCATTACACACAAAACCCATGTCTGAGATTTTTTGAGATTCTTCTTCATTTTCCCACAAATCACAACACAAATGAATGTGTTATTATCTGGAATGATTTTTTTGTTAAGGCCGTTTGATCATGAGATAGAGGCTACCATGTTGGACTTGAGAACGAATTGAAATCACAAATCCACATAATCAATCTTATAAATGAAACCATGTTGTGAATCTCCATGTGGATGTGTGCTAGCATGCCAACTTTGGAGGCTTGAACCATGAGTGGTGCTATTGTTAATATGAAAAATCACTCCATAAACCATCATCAATAAAATTATGCATATTAGTATTCAATTGATAAAAAATAAAGGAAAATATTCATTATTAACCACTAAAGCATCAATGGAAGTAATATGGTATTTTACAGGCACTTACAACAAATGGAAGGAAAATTGAATGATAAATGGACAATAATATGAAGAAGAGGGATGAAATATATGTCAATAAGTGATGGGAATATAGACAAATCCATGACCCAACACCCATTCCATTAGAACAATGTGGATAAGGCTATCCTCTATTCCTCAGTTAGTAGTTGGGTATCTATGCATCGCCAATTATGAGAATGTGCATAGGTTGTGGTCGACAAATCTCATCTTCTACAGATTTGGAATAATGATTTCCATTACTTGCACGGTGTTAGTGTGTTCATGGTCATATTGTATTTGTTGGTCAGATTGAATGATTTTGTTTGTCATTGATGTAAACATAGTGTTTATTGGTTAGTTGAACATGTACATTAAGAGTTGAATAATATTTGTTATTAATGGAACATGGAGTTTATTTGTCATGCCAGTAAACATACATTCATATTTAAAGATTACCTAAGCTATAAACTAAGCTTTCAACAATATGATTCCAAACTTCTTTATAACAAAAGTTTAAAATGTTAGCTGTTCTAAATATTGTCACCTCATATTCTTCGCAAGAACCCAAATATGATTAGCGATTCCAGGAATGATTAGCATTGATAAAAAATCAAGGTTTATTCATGATTTTCTATCCCAGATATGATTAGCGCTTCCATAAATGATTAGTGCTTCCATAAATGATTAGCGTTGATAAACAATCAACATTTATTCATGATTTGTTATATCTATTTAGTTTACATAGTTTTGATCTGTCGGTTTGGCCAAAACGATTTGAATGTCTGTTGAGAATTGGTTTTACATAATTTTGATAACCATATATAACTTATTAGTGTTTGCTAACTGTTTAGAGATTGAAGTATAAATTAAATAGATGTATGGAAGGATGGACATGAGAGATGACATAAATGATGTGCGCAGATGAGAAGGAAAATTGATGTACTTTGTCTTCAATGAAGAAAACACATAGCAATTAAGAAAACGGTGAAGTCTCTCAGCAACGGAGAAAATGCAAAGCGGTGAAGAAAATGTTGAATGGTGAAGTCTCTCAGCAATGGAAAAAACACATAGCAGTGAAGTGTTTCAACAATGAAGAAAAACACAGAGCAGTGAAGAAAATGTTGAAGTGTAGAAGAGGTTGGCTATGTTAGTTAAAAAAGACATTGGTATGCATTGAGTTTCATTGATGTATTAATACACATTATGATGAGTCAAATTTTGTATTTTAAATTTTTCTATGATAGTTTGTATTGTATGAGTTGAGTACACTTTCAGCACGTTGATATAGAAGAAATATTGCTAGTTCTATAAATTAATTTCACTTCCTGTGTGTGTTCTCATATAACCATATATTGATCTAGTAAAATGAATAAAACATTATGCAGAGCTTTGAAAAGTTTACTGAGATTAGTTAGATACTGGATGCAAATGAATTGAGATAATTCATTTGATTGATTAGGGGCATTGAAGCAAGTTTTATAAACAATCAATAATACATTTGGGCAGATTTTTCCACGAAATATTTCCACATTTTGAACATTCATGGATTAATACTTCATTTTTTTTATCATGGCAGAAAAACCATGGAAATATTGACTTTTTTAATTTTTGAGGAAATTTCGTCTCTATATCGACGATATATGGCTATATTTGCACAACCACCAAACCAATGTTTTCATTTTTAATGCTCACGGGCCCACTTTTATCGTTCATGCACATGATTCTTCTTATTCCTACCACACCAGTAGCAGGATTATAAAACCTCATTCAAATTAGACTAATAAATATCAAGATTGTCCATTGAATAGAGAATTATAGTGAAGCACCGAAAGACATAAGCTGCTTTCGCCAATGAACCACCAGTCAATAGCACCACACAAATAGATGTGGATAATGAAATAAGTAGACATATGGTGTCTCATTTAGATGGTTTTCATTTTGAAACCATGAAAACATAGCCATGATTGCAGTCCCCACTAAAGCAATAGTGGCCGTCCCTATGAATTTATAACATATGGCAGCATATTCACTTAAGTAGTTCCCCAGCTTTCAACGGCTCTTGGCTGTTTACACGCGGGTCAACTCATGCATTTTCGAGACATTTTCTATAGTTGCCTCAAGGTTCTTGGTGATTGATTGAGCATGGATTGAGCCCAGATTTCTTTATCAATCATATCCAAAAATAGAGAGATCAGTCATACTCTGCAACAATCATCTAGCCGTAAATTCATAAAAGGTAAGCTTGCATACTTTTTTGGGGGATAAAAACTAACATTGAGGCTCAAAGTAACAGTTGTATTCTTCGGCTCATGTACTTTACAAACAAATTTAACAACCCTGCAACTCCCTCATTTTATTTAAACCAGAGTAATTGCAACAAGAGGGTCCAGTCAACAATGACTCTAGACAATTCATTTTTTTATAGACCCGATGCTCCACTAAGCTATTTTTCGTTGACACAGTGTTAATCACTTTCCATAGTAGAAGGAAAATTTTCATTTGGACCAGTTGGGCCACCTAGTGTTCCAATGCCCAAACTATCAAGGTCTCCTTGTGAGCAAATCAAATTCCATAGCACAACACTTGTTGGCATCATTGAAAAATTTAGTTTGTTAGACACAATTCTCACTGAGAGGGGGGTGGGGGGGTGAATCAGTGAGCTAAGGCTTCAACTCAATTTCAAATTTTTCTACCTATCTTATATCATTACTTCACAGTTTCTTCAACAACATATTTATGAAAGAGCAATATCAACTAGGAACATGTCATTCATCAATTAAACACATCACTATCAAGACATTGCACAAGGGACACAAGATATAGTTTTGTAATCTTTATATAAGTGGATACTTCAATCTCCAATATGGGATACAACCCATAAGGTGGCACCACCTACCAGATTGGTTCAGTTAGCTACAAGTGACTGGGATGCTACAACATCCAAACAAGATTCAACTTGTCAAAAGACCAATAAGTCTTTCCCCAGCTCCACCCACACTCCCTATACAAATTACAACTGATACATCAGACTCTTCCAAAGTTTTCCATAGGCACACACATCAAAAATACTAATCAACAAGTATTCATTCTGTACTCAACAATTCATTCAACATACAACATACTGCAGCCCTGTCTCAACTCTGTCCATACACCATTAGTATCTTGTCTTCAGTACTGTCCACATCAGCATATAGGCTTCCAAACTGTTTAATTTAACACTTAGACAAAAAAAATTTTAACTTGTAAAAACAAATTTTCTTCTACTTTGGCAAATTTATTTCTCCCTCATGTGATCACCATAAGGAAACCTACAAGCATGGCTAAATAGCCATTTCACCAATGAATAAGACCATATCACAAGATAAATATGTTGACACACACAACCTCTGGAAAGCATTTAAAGATAGCTTCTCAACCTCTTTTGAACATCAAAACATATTTCTTCCCATTTTGGCAGACTCCTATTTCACACGTGTGAACACTCTATGGAAACCTGAAGTCATGAGCAGATGTACATCTTACCAAAGAATGGAGCCATGACATTTGATAAATTTACTTGCACAAAGACAACCCTTGGCAGGCATTTCCAACTTACCTCTTAAACTCCTATTTTTAACACTTGGTCAATTTTCTTTTGTTCTCAGTATGCAAAATATTATTTCTCCTATTTTTGGTAGATTGATTTTTTGCATATGAGACCATCATTAGACAACCTGAAGGTATGGATGGATAGTCAGTTCACCAAGAAACATGCCTATGCTACCTAATGAATTTTATCATCAGAATAACCCCTCCTTGCAATAATTTCAAAATTACTTTTCAATTTTCTGAATCTAACACAACCAATTTTCTTGTGTTCTTAAAATGAAAAATAATATTTTTTTTTACTTTTGACAGAATTATATCTTTGTCATAAAACAATCCATAGGATAACTGAAACAATGGTTAAATGAACCCATCAACAAGATATATCCTAACACTTTCATATTATTTTTCTCATCATCCTATGAGATAGGGTAGGCATTTCCTTGAGGCCACAAAGGCAGGTTTGCTAGTCTAGAATAGTGCAAAACATCCTGAAACTCTGTTTTGGCATACCATTATCTTTGTCATCAAACATCTTCTTTGAGAACTGGGAACATGGTGAGATAGCCTCTTTAACAAGATTTAGGATTATAGATTCAGATAATTTTTATCATACACCTATAAGGTACGGAGGGCATTTTCCCAAGGCCACATGAGCCACTTTTTCCAACACAGACAATTTTCTTAGTCTGGTCCAATATGCCTAAAACATTGTTTTGGAAGGTTCATATATTCTTCCTCAAATACTTCCAAGAAAATATGAAGACATGGTCATGTAGTACAAATATCAATCTACAAGACCCCCATATGGTGTGGGCATTTTCTTCAACACACAATTTGTGGCGGGCATTTTCTTAAGGCTACCTGAGCCAGTTTTCCAACACTTTCATTTTCAGGATTTTCTCCAAAATATATTCTGAAACCTCATTTTGGCAGATTCATAACGTTTTCTTAATACATGCTTAAGTACAAATAATACCATGGTTATGTAGACAAACCAACAAACTACAATACCCCCATGTGCCGCGGGCATTTACTCTAACCCATAATTTAGGGTGGGCATCTTTCCGAGGCTACTTAGCCATTTTTGCTTGCTCTGGCACAAACCCCTGTTTTGGAAGGTCCATAACTTCTTCCTCAAGAAATTTCAGGACAAACTGAAGACATGATCAGGTAGGAAAAACAACAGTCTACGGGACCCCCATGTGTTGCAAGAATTTGTATTCTCCTATAAATTATGGCATGCATTTCCCATATTTTTTCAAAATGATTGTCATTAATGTTGTCATCAATGAAAATCCTATTCATCAAAGTCTTCATGTTTTTCTTTATATAAATTGGTATATAATATACTGCATTTAGAAATATACTTATGTCTAATGTATTTGACAAGTTACTGTTTGGTATGGTGTAGGTAAGACAATTACTTGTCACTACAAGGATTTTTCACTATGAATGAAAATGTAAGAAAGCTTGCTCAGTTTAGAGTGGCATTAGAGGCGAGGGGAGAGGGAAAATTTTATTTCCCTTGCTTTTATTGTAGGGGCTTTCAAAGAAGAAGAATCTTAATAATGACAGCTCAAAGACATTATAGGGAGAAGGGGCACCCCAAAGGGGGTTATATGAATATCATCCCTTGGTAAGAGGTTATTCAATTTTTAATGTATTCTCTGTAATAGTCATCATGTCATGAATTTTAGTAAAATGTATTATCATTTTATTATATGTTCTATACACACTAATTTTACTATGTTGTTTGTAAATATATAGACAATGCCCCCAAAATGTCCCCTTCCAGAGAGTTATTTTCCAAGTACTAGCAGAAATACTCATTTACAGGGTGACAGACATCTAGATCAGAATATTGAAGTTGATCAAGTTCTTAATAATGATATGGATGGAGATAACGTTAGTGATACAAATCAGGAAGATGAGATACATAGATTGATCCAAGACACATTTGCTCTAATGGATGAGGACAACCAAAATGATAGTCATGATATTGATCCTTTACTCGAGAAGGCACGTCAACCTCTTTATGAAGGCTAAAAAAATATATTCTATCTGCTATATTGTTGTTAGTGAACTTGAAGGGTTTGAATGGTTTATCAAACACCCGTCTCACACAGATACTAAGGTATGTAATTTGTTAATTATTTATGTATGCATGTTCATATGTACATAAAGGGTTGATTTTTTTCCTATATTGTTATTTTTATCTAATTTGTAAAGTATGGATGCGATATTGATGATTAATAGTTTTAAATTGACTTATTCTTTTGAATTTTGTAGATTGTTAGGTGAATTTCTATTACTAACATCAAATATTTTACCATGCACATATCGAGAGATATATGTGATAATGAAAGAATTTGGAATGGAGTATCAAGCTATTGATGCATGTCCTAATGATCATATCATATAATATCGAAATTATGCATTATAAAATGAATTCCTACAATGTCAAACAAGTAGGTATCGAACCGATAAAGTAACAAAAAAGGTGCCTCACAAAGTTCTTTGTTATATTTCGATAATTCCACGTCTCCAACGGCTGTTCAGGTGTCAAAGTATAGCACAATTTATGGATTTCCATGCAAAGAACAGAAGTCAAGACGATATTCTTCAAATTCCTGCAGATGGGTCTGCATTTAGGTACATCGAATAAAAGTGGCCAATTTTCAAAGAAGAACCTCGCAATGTTAAGCTTTCATTGGCAGCTGACGGTGTCAATCCATTTGGAGAGCTTCATTCTACCTACTCAGTGTGGCCTGTTTTTGTTATAAACAATAACCTTCCTCCTTGGATGTCGGTCAAGAGAGAGTAAACAATGTTGGCAATGATTGTTCTAGGTATTTAATTAATTTGTATTTTTTTACTTGAAAGTCTGATCACTAAATATTTCATTTTTTTTCATGCATGATAATTATGTCTTTTATATATAACGACATATAGCTAAATATAATTAATCATGTATGTTGGACGAATTAGGTAAGCACCAGGTTTAATATATGGACGTATATATTGAGCCTCTTATCGATGAGTTGTTGAAGTTATGGGCTGGCGTCACTATGTATGACATCTCTAGAATAATAGGGAAAAGATGATTTCAGTTCCATGGAATACTTGGATGGACAATTCATGATGCTCTCGGGTTAACAAAATTTTGTGGTATATTGCTACTTTCTTTTGTTCTTTAATATTATATATATCTTTTGAAAATATCATGCATTATTTTAAATGGTAATTCTAATTCACTACACTAATTCATATATCTTGTAGGTCTTCAAACAAACGGTAAATTTTCATGTCCAGCTTTTAGTCCCAGGATAAAATCTCGTCATTCAAGTGTTTGATTAGTATAGGAACTTTCTGCCTAAGAACCATAGTTATTGAACTATAGACAAAGAAAAATTCAATGGTAAAGAAGAGAATGGAAAAAAACCATGAAGAATGACACCTCACCTATGGAACATGGAATATAATAGAAATCGTCAAGGTATGCCAAAGTATGTATGTATCGTTTGAATATTGGTCAATACTTAGCCAAATTTTTGAATATGCAAAGCGATATTTTTCCTACTTTGGTAGATTGATTTCTTGCACATGTGACCATCATAAGGAAATCTGAAAGCATGGGTGGATAACCACTTCAACAAGTAACATATATATGCCACCCTGTGAATTTTATTAGCACAAGGACATTGTTGAGTATAATTGTCATTGATGTCAAAGGGGGTCATTAATGACAAAAGAAGTGTTGATATGGTATATGTGATGAGGTTGAAAAACACATGTTGGTGTCCTAATTTCTCATGATCTCATTGTGACATTCTGGTAGTAGTTGGTAACGGTATGATAATTTGGGGATTTTGACTAAGTGTTGAAAAACTACCCTAAAGTAGCTACCTAATGAAAATGACCACCATAATTCATAAGAAGAATAAAATGCTCGACACGACCTGCCATCCCATAGTTTTTTGAAATATCTATCTGACCATGGCCCCGGTTTTCAGAAAAACTCCTTGAAGAAGAAAATACAGGTCTCCCAAAAGAAGGACTTTTGGTCAAATTAGTCAGAATTGCTATAGGGAAATGCCTGCCATAATTTGTGGGTTGAAGAAAATGACCACACCAAATTGTCATCCTGTAGGTATATGCTTTTTCTACCTGACCATGTTCTCATATTGGTTTGATAATGCTTGAGGAAGAAGATATGGATCTGCCAAAATAAGGTTTCAGGCAGTCTTACACCAAAGTTCAGTAAAATGCCCGACTAGGGAAAATGAAGATGAGTATGGGAGTGAAATCAGAATAGGTGTGCTCAGTACAGTGTAATACACCATATAGTAGCATTAGTTAAGGTTTTGGGTGAAAATAAAAATCCACCTTAGGTTTTGGACAAATTGTCTAAGTATGGAATTATTGGTAAAATATGCCTAAGTGGCCTCAAGGAAATGTGTGCCACCTCTCATAGGATGATGAGAAAAATTATCTGAAATTGATAGGCTCTAGTATATTGGTTGGTGCATCCAACCATGGTTTCATATTTCCCAAAGAGTCTCTGAGGAGGAAGATAACAATCTGTCAAAAGTTCCACTCACCTTCATTTGCACTATCCCAGTGAAACTTCCCACCAAGGTTAGATGATGAGGTTGTAGGAGAGAATATTGGCATGGTTGAGTCAGTATGACACTCCTCAAATTATGGATGGCAGGTCGTGTTTCCATATTTTTCCAGAATGATGTCAGATTACAACACTGACTTCTTGATAGTACCAGAACACCATTATGTGTCTTTCCAGCCTCACCATACATCCCACATAATCATACATTCCATGTCATTACTTCCTTTGTCATTCCTTTGTCTTTCACTGAGTTTATCCTGCCATCATGTTTTTGGTTATCCTTTTGTTATTCACTGAACTCCTTTGGCATCAATGGCAATCACATTCAACTTGTATCATATATTATATAAATACTTGTTTTTTTTATTGATTTATGTTCAGCGCAGTATGTACCTATTTTTATTAATTAGTGTTAATTTGATTTTGTTGATGTTACAAGAATGTCGTTAAGGCACGAATGGGATTCCACGAGGAATGAAAATTTACCCGATGCAATTCAGTAGGTTTCCATACTACAAACACGTAAAAATAGTTCATTTGTTTGATACAATTCATATTGGGAATAACATAACAGAATTGTTATAGCGAATATTAGATGGAAGGACTAATAAAGAAAGAATTGGAAAGATTTGTAGTGACATCCAAGAATTTCATCACGCATTGCAAAGTGTGATAATTAATTCTAATGGTGATGGCCATCAACAGAATATTAGTTTTCCTTGGTGCTTGATGGAGCAGCAGAGCAATATTGTAAAAGAGGTCATCAGAAAAATTAGGTTTTCGACGGGGTTTTCGTCTAACATAAAGAATATCTTAACGAAAAAAGGTGATTTTGGTGGGGTTAAAACACATGACTGGCATACATTCATTAAGGTAATTGTGAGTTTTTAATATATTTCCTTATTGGTATGCACTATTTTATTAATTTTATTCTCTTATTTGGAAATAAATAATAATTATGTGTTTTTTGATACAGTATGTTCTACCTTTATCTCTCCCAGACGACTTTGACAACAACATAAAACAAAATATTTATGTTCTTGGAAAATACATGAGGTAAGTAATGTTTTATATGGAAAATGTACTTGGTCCATGATTTGTAGCAGAACTTATTGACATATTATGTTTTTCCCACAAATTTTATATATGGATCGATATTCTTTTATTGCATCATTTGTAGGTGGCTTTCCTCAAAAGAAATCCATAAAGAAGATATAAGGTATTGGAAGAGAGAAATTCCCTGAGTAATGTGTGAAATGCAACAACATCTACCTCCAGCATTTTTCAATGCACAAGAAAAATACCTCATACACCAAGTTGAGGAGATTGAATTATGTGGACCGGTACACACAAGGTCGATGTGGATGGTGGAGAGGCAGTTGAAGGATCTTGTTAGACAAAGAGTGTGTACTGAGGGTTCTATTGTTGAGGGATATATGGTATATTAATGCATGGTGTATATTAGTGAATATCTACCTAAATTAGCAGAAAATATGAATGTGCCTTGCATTTGGCATCTCAACTCCATCAACAAATTTGAAGGAGATGTCCTATTGGGGAAAGGTACAATGAGGACCGTGAAAGATAATTATTAGATTTTGTGGAATTAATATATTACACATGTATTTTTTCAATTTTATTTTATCATATTGATTTGTTATTTTTTTATTAATCCTGCATATTCAACTGTATTAAACTATGTATGTAATGATATCTAGTTAATGATAATGAATTGTTATTTTTTCATATAGTTGCTCGAGTGTGGGATGATTTACATTTATACATTGCAAACAACCTTGATTGGATGGAGCATTGGATAGAAGATTATGAAGAATCACTAGTACAAACTGAGGAATTAGCTACTAGATGACTAAAAATTCTAGTCACCATAGGTTTTTCAAGTGATTTACTACTAAATATGAGCAATTTTGACTGACCCAACTATAAATGACTAAAATTAACAACTAATTTAGTCACCAGTTAACGAATATGACTAGATAATAAGTGACAGAATTAAAAATGACTAACATAAATGACTAATTTAGTCACAACATAAAAAATGACTATATTCTGTGCATGGCTGTTTTTTTCAAATTTAGAAATTTTTTTGTGACTCAAGGATTTGGATATCGAACGAGTTAATGTTTTAATGAGGCCATTGAGCTAAATTAAAACACAAGCTCAGATTGGTTATATAAATACCCATCCCTCCATATGTATTTACCAATCTTCTTCAGTAAGATAGAATAATAACGAACTGTTGATACATTCTGCATATGTAATCTCCCTGTGTTACATCGTTTTTACAATGAATTTTGCTTGTTGATTATCATGAAGAGCTCAATTTTTAGTTTTATTCTGGTGTGAAATCCCAGCTAGAAGAATATGAATTAGTCATTTATGTTAGTCATTTTTAATTGTGTCATGGAAAATTACAAATTTGACTGCAACGAAGTGTAAATTTTGTAAATTGTCTACCTTCTATTAGTAAAATTGGTGTCATTCACCTCGATCTTCAGAGGTCCAACAAAGCATTTGCATGAATTTTCTCTTTTCCATCTTTATCCTTGCTGCACCATTGAATTAACAAACCTAGTTAAGCGCGTTCCAAAGGAGTATTAGGTTCCTACGTTAATTATGAATTAGGCACTAATCGATACCTAGCTAGAAGCATCATAGCCCTACATCCCCTCCAGAACCTGTCATTCGAATGTGCCTCCTCTATGTAGAATTACCAAATATATCCAATGCATGGCCAAAAAACACATCAACTTTGGATCTGTGGGCTAAAGGTATTGTTCGACCCCTGCTCTCCTATTTTTGCACTCGATACCCTATTTTTGTAGACTATAAGCTGGTTTGGGATCTCGTAGTGACCATTCAAAGCGCTTCAAAGGTATGGTTCTTGCCACCCCGATCGTGTTCATCACTCCAATCAATGACCAGTTGTTATGGATTTCTATAGGTTTCAATGCTACCAGAGTTACTACTTCCACTTTACATTTGCAATTATCACCATCTCTAGCCTATGCTCTCATAACCATATGCATTTTTAGCTTTCAAACTATGAAAATCATGCGCACCCTCCTACAATTCCACTATTTGCAAAGGTCACTGGTTTTTTCACATCGACATTCCTCACACGCTCCAAATTAGGAAAACTGAAGCAGACATTAGAAGAAGTGAATAAAATTTGCAAGAAGGTTTACTTGTTGTGGATGTCATTGTAGAGCATGGGTCAAACGATACCTTCATCCCACAGATCCAAAATTGATGTGTGTTTTTGGCCACGCATTGGATGCATTTGATAAGTCTATGTGCAGGAGGTGCATTCAAATGGCCGGTTCTTGAGGGGATATAGGGCCCTCATCTGTGGTTGTTGCCGGTCGCCATCCTAAAGAGTATTGATCATATTTTGGTACCAATTCGAGTCGATGATTTGGACGAGAAGTGGCAACAACGATCGACTTTTGGGCCAAATCGTCAACTCCGTAAACTACTCCATTTATAAAACTAAACAAATTATATGATAATTATTAAAAAAATATAATATATAACCAATTAACATAATTTATATAATAAAATAAAAAATAAAAAATATTAAAAAAAACCAAAAAGAAAATGTTGTTGATCCCAAGAGTTGATACACTCAATGTTTGTACTTCATGTAGTCGATGTCGATACTCATTATGGTACTCCATGTAGTCGATCCTAGATTTGATACAAGAGTTGATGCCTTCTTATGCAAGGAAATATTCATTAGAACATTTTTATTGATGGTGATTCTCTCAAACCTTGGTGCCAATAGTTTTATCTCCGGGTGCCTGTTTCAGATGGGGATAATAAAAATAAAACAAAAAAATATAATTTATATAATAAAATAATTAAAATAAAACAAAAACAAAAAAAATCTATATAATTTATATAATAGAATAATAAAAATAAAACAAAAATTAAAAAATCTATATAATTTATATAATAATACACACACACACACACACACACACATATAAAGAAACAAAAAAAATCAATTTGCATTTGCAATGCGACCCAATTAGTGTACCAAATAACTCTCCACCCACCTCTGTGGCAACGACATTCATGGCTAATGGCCGATTTTCCTGAACCATCATCCTTCAATTCCAATTACTGCTCAACCTGCTAGTTCATGCCAAATAGCATATCTGTTGGTGCCAAACATAGGAGAGTTTGGTGGGTTATGGATATGGATATTGGTAATACCGGTTGAGGAGATTGGGATGGATATTAACCATTGTTGAGAGTTTACAATTTCTCTATTTAATTGCCATAGCTGCCATGGATAAAAAAGCATTGGAGAGAACTTGGAGGCTCTTTAAGAGGTGGGCCATGAATTCTGCACCTCTGGTGTCAACATCACCTTTTTTGCTTACAAAATCCTTTGTAATTTTATTGATTTACTATGAATTGATAAATTTTTATTGAATTTTGGATAACGACCCATGTGTTGCGTGGTCGATAGCTGCGCCAATGATTTCCCATGTTGATTCTTATTCCTTTTTGCACTATCCCTCTTATGGATTATGCCCGCATCATGTCTATATTGAATGATACCCTCCCGATTCTCATTATATGCAATAACTATAACTCAAGGGAATTTTATACATGCCATTTTTGCTAGCGTTTGCTATGTCGAATACTCTCTGCATGTGCCTTGTCTTCTATCATCAGTACTTTTTTCTAGATATTTTATGATGTAGCAGCCTCTCCTTCGATGTGTCCACCCATGTGTGTTACGGAGAGAAATTCCTATGGCTTGGGGTACCACAACAGACAGCTAGACTCCAGAAATCAATCTTTCCCAATATGCAATATAAATAAAAACATCTAACACTAAAGGATCGAACCTCGTACCTTATTTCAGACGGTTGAAGTAGATCCCCGTTGAGCTTTCCAATCTTCAGCTTGAATTGTTATAGCACGTCCTCAACAACAAGTAAACAATACAAGCATACTATATTTCATGGTGTTAGATCTATTCTAGCATATATAATCAATAATGTAAAAGCATTTGACATATTCCAATGGATACAATATTCATTCAAATACACATTACTGGACAGGAAAAGATATTTCTATTAATATGAATCAGATATTACAAGTGACAACCTCTGACGGCACGTCTGCGAACCAGAGAAACTGAATCCCCCAATTGGGCCTCCACCACCTCAATCCTCCATCACTTCGATAGTAAGCTTAGTAGCAAAAGGCAAGCTTGGGAAGAACACAACAGTGCTCCAAGGGACAAAGGGATGCAGACTAAAGCATAAGTTCTAGCAACAATGGAATATATTTTCGTTACTCTCAATTCTCTCTTATGCTTTCAATGTCTCAATGGGTTCCTTATATAGCTTTTCAAATGGACACTGAAAGGTCGAATCCGTGCGATCTCAAGGCATATGGAAGGCCAGGAGTCATATGAGTCGGATCCAAGTCAAGGAACACTCCAAAAGTATTTGGATTATGTACACATCCCGATGTACGTGACTATAGACGGAATATCCGTGTATGTACGCGGTTATCGGGGAAAAGGATGCGTATATCATTTTTCTTATGTTTTTAGCGATGGTCAAGGATACATCAAAAGACAAAAAGTGGTCCATAGGGGCTAATGAGTCTGTAGGGGGACATGGGAAGGCCATACAATGTGTGATTCATCTAGTGTGGTGAAATCCGCTATAACAATGTGAAATTTCCTTCTTGCACTCTCTTGTTGTATTGAAATTTCATTGGTCCAGTGGTCCATTTTTATTTATTCCCTTACTGAAGCGAAGGTAGCTCGCTGGTAAGTTTCCTTTTTTACAGTGAATTTATATCTTTTTCCTGAGAGGCTCTAGAACCCTAAAGTCACAGGGAAATAAATTTACTACTCTGATTACAAAGATCTTATCTCTATGATATATGGTAGGTTAATATCCCAGGTAAGTAGATAAGTAGGTTAATATCCAAGTTGTATTTCATCCTTTGCGATGTGGCCTATTTTTGCAAATTGTGTTTTCTTCTCTAGACTTTGTTCTTCATATACTAGATATCTGATTTAAATATATTTAATTTAAATGTTAAGTCCACTAGTGACCAAAAATAGCTAGTGGGACTACATAAGTACAATAATGAGTAAGGAATCTCTGTAAGAAATGTAAAAGAAATAGAAGAGGAGAAGGAAAATTTTGAAATAGGAAACCGTGAGCTCTAAAAACCGGAAAAGAACAACATGGGTGAATGTTTGACTAATGGGATCTAAGTAGGAAGCACAAAACTAGAAACATAGTCAACCATTAGCTCTTTTAAAATCCAAGGCCAAGAAGAAGTTCATGATGAGATTCTTATTGTTCACAAGTTGTGTAAATTGAAGCCTACATTGATTGACAGATCTAGTATTGGAATATCATTGAAGCTTAATTCGATGCTATCTTTTATCCATAAATGTTAGTTAAAACATTGAATATTTGAAACTTTTTGTATTAAATTGTCTTTTCTATTGGAAAATGCTACCATAAGTAAAGGGTTAAATGTTTGCTACTAAAATCTCTTTATGGGTGTTGATTTTTGGAATGTTGAGTTCTAGACATTGTAAATGGTGTCCTAAATGTTGGTAGATATTCTTTGAACGAATGGCTTGAACCTGCATGCATGGTTTAAACTTTGCAACTCATAGCTATTTTAGTCTTCAGATGATATAGGATCTGAGGACTATCCATATCATTTGGATGTTTCCTGGATTGTAGAGGAATTATTCTCTATTGTTGTATTTTGATTCTTTGTTTTTAATTACTTTATAATTTCCACTATTAGTGTAGAATTTCTAAGAAACACGTCAAGGTAAGAGATTGGATTATTTATGATTGGGAATGTCATAGTGGGTGAAGGTCATAGGTGTTCACAAGAGTTGGCCAAGGCATCCAACAATTTGCAAATCCTTAGGAGAAGAATCCAGGTCGACCACATAATCAACAAAAGAAAGACTCTATGATAAAGACTTGGAATAGGGTGGGATGGCAAGGGGGCCCTTTGGGGCCTCACGTTAGACCTGAGCACTAAAGACATGATATTTATAGTGCTCATTAGAGCCTATTAGTGAAAATTTAGACCTAATATAGTCACACATAAGGAAATATACACCCCCAGAGCCACAAACACCACTTGATCTTTGTGTTTCATGTCTGAATGTCAAGATTCAATGATACCCATTAACATAAGGGAATGTTCTTTCTGTACTTTCATGGTTTTCAATGAGAAAAATAAGTTCTATTAACATTCAATTTACATGTGTGATGCTCTCTTTGGATATGATGTTTTGTCTCTATGCATAGCTAATGGGAAATGTCAGTAGGTAAGTCAAATTACCTCTCAAATGACACTGAAATTTCAAATTATTTGCATTTTCAGTGAAAAAGAGGGATATGTTTCCAAGTCTTCTAGGTTTTGCCTTTAATGAATTGAAGAAATTACAAGAATAACATCATGTTACAAATTGTACCATAAGTAAAGGGTTAAATGTATTCAACTAAAATCTCTTTTTGGGTGTTTATTTTTGGAATCTTGAGTTCTGGACATTGTATATGGTGTCCTAAATGTTGGAAGATATTCTTTGAACGAATGGATTGAACCTGCATGCCTGGTTTAAAATTTGGAACTCATAGTTATTTCAGTCTTCAGACAATATAGGATCTGATGACTATCCATATCATTTGGATGTTGCCTCGATTGTAGAGGTATTCTTCTCTATTGTTATATTTTGATTCTTTGTTTTTAATTACTTTATAATTTCCAAAATTAGTGTAGAATTTCCAAGAAGCACGTCAAGGTAAGAGATTGAATTATTTATAATTGGGAATGTCATAGTGGGTGAAGGTTTGGATTGTGTATTAGATTAAGATATTGGTATGATTATAATACTCTTCGAAGTGTTTTGGGCATTTCCATCATGGAGCAAATGTGCTTGAGATTTCATTGAAATAAATGATTTTTGTTAATCCAAAGTGGGTAGTGATGGTCCCTGCAGGTGTTGTTTGCATTTTTGCATGATATCTAAAGTTTGTTTTACTAGTTTTTTGAACTTGCATGTGCTCATTAGAAACTATATATTTAGTTTCTGAAAGTTTGAAACTTTGAACTGATGGGAGTTCACAATTAATATATACTTGTATAAGGAAAGAACTGGAAGATTATTACAAAAAGGAATATTATTTTTGGTGGATACAACTTAGTTATGTTTGATGTATGATTACTAAAAAGGAAAAATCTCAGAATAATGGTGAGGTACCATTACTGGATTTTATACTTTAAATACTTTTGTATCATGGACATTTATTAATATTCATTGGTGAACATATGAGAGGTCACCACATGGTTACTTTAATTTAGAGGTGAAATTCCATTAGTGGCCAAAAATGGAAAATAGTACTATAACAATTACAAGTAGTAATCATTGAGAGTGCTAAGGAAACTCCATAAGAGCTGGAAAAAGAAATAGAAGACTGCAAGGAGAATGCAAAAGCTCTTACTGTTGAATCCTAGAGAGCCGAAAAGATCAAAATGAGTGAGGGTTTAAGGGACTTCAAAGGAAGAATCCCAATACCAACAACATTGTCTATTGTAAACTCTTCTAATATCCAAGGCTATGCGCAAGGGTGTTTTGAGGTTCTTTCTATCCATTGGTTGTGTGGCTTGATGCCTACACTGCTTGATAGAACTAGTATTGGATTTTTATTTATGATGCCTCTTGTGATTGGAGCTATCTAGAGGTTGTAAGTAAGGCATGATGAGCTTTGAGTTAGCAATGCGGGGAGTTCTACCTATGAAATTTTTCTGATAGAAGTGAAGTATCTCCTGAAGAAGCAAGGCAATACATCTCTTGTCCTCCTACTATATGAAAATATTTAAGGAGCTATTATAGTCTCTCAACAAGCAGTGATATCTAAAATTGATTTCATAGTAGACAAGATGTCTAAAGATGAAATGTTCTAGTTTAGGTTCATGCGTATAGTGTACAAGTGCAATAATCCCTTTGAAGAGGATGCTCTGTCTTTGTGTAGTTGATGGGAATGAGCCTGAAGCTAGGATAAAGGAACACTAAGGATGCCCACAAACTGATGGTGTTCACAACAGTTAGCTAAGGCATCCAACAGTTTGCAAATCCTTACGAGAAAAAGCCAGGAAGAGCACATAATCAACAAAAGCAAGCATTATGAGAAAAACTTAGAATAGGGTGGGTTGGCAAGGGGGCCCTTTTGGGCCTCACGTTAGATCTGAGCACTAAAGACGTGATATTTATAATGCTAAATAGAGGCTGTTAGTGAAACTTTAGACCTAATATAGTCACACATAAGAAAAGATATACCCCCAGAGCCACAAACACCTCTCGATCTTTGTGTTTCATGTGTGAAGGTCAAGATGCAATGATACCCATTAACACAAGGGGAAGTTCTTTCTGTACTTTCATGTGTTTCAATGAGAAAAATAATTTCTATTAACATTTAATTTACATGTGTGATGCTCTCTTTGAAAGTGATGTTTTGTCTCTATTCATAGCTAATGGGAAATGTCAGTAGGGAAGTCAAATTACCTCTCAAATGACACTGGAATTTAGAATTATTTTCATTTTCAGTGAAAAAGAGGGATATGTTTCCAAGTATTACACGGTTTGCCTTTAATGAATTGAAGAAGTTGCAAGAATAACATGTTGTGACAAATGCTACCATAAGTAAAGGGTTAAATGTTTGCAACTAAAATCTCTTTATGGGTGTTGATTTTTGGAATGTTGAGTTCTGGACATTGTATATGGTGTCCTAAATGTTGGTAGATATTCTTTGAACGAATGGCTTGAACCTGCATGCCTGGTTTAAACTTTGCAACTCATAGCTATTTGAGTATTCAAATTATATAGGATATGAGTAGTATCCATATCATGTGGATGTTTCCTATATTGTAGAGGAATTCTTCTCTATTGTTATATTTTGATTCTTTGTTTTTAATTAATTTATAATTTCCACTGTTAGTGTAGAATTTCCAAGAAGCACATCAAGGTAAGAGATTGAATTATTTATGATTGGGAATGTCATAGTGGGTGAAGGTCTGGATTGTGTATTAGATTAAGATATTGGTAGATTATAATACTCTTCGAAGTGTTTTGGGAATTTCCATTATGGAGCAAATGTGCTTCAGATTTCATGGAAAGCAATGATTTTTGTTAATCCAAAGTGGGTAGTGATGGTCCTTGCAGGTGCTGTTTACATTTGTACATGATATCTAAAGTTTGTTTTACTAGTTTTTTGAACTTGCATGTGCTCATTAGAAACTATATATTTAGTTTCTGAAAGTTTGAAACTTTGAACTGATGGGAGTTTACAATTAATAGATACTTGTGCAAGAAAAGAACTGGAATAGTATTACAAAAAGGAATATTACTTTTGGTGGAGACAAGTTAGTTATGTTTGATGTACGATTACTGAAAAGGAAAAATCTCAGAATAATGGTGAGGTACCATTACTGAATTTAATACCTCAAGTAGGTTTAAGGTTATACTTTTGTATCATGGACATTTATTAATATTCATTGGTCAACATATGAGAGGTCACCACATGGTTTCTTTAATTTAGATGTGAAAGTCCATTAGTGGCAAAAAATGGAAAATGGTACTGTAAAAATTTTAAGTAGTAATCATTGAGAGTGCTAATGCAACTCCAAAGAGCTAAAAAAGAAATAGAAGATTGCAAGGAGAATGCAAAAACTCTTACTGTTGAATCCTAGAGAGCCCAAAAGATCAAAATAATTGAGGGTTCAAGGGACTTCAAAAGAAGAAGCTCAATACCAACAATGATGTCTATTGTCAACTCTTCTAATATCCAAAGCTATGCGTAAGGGTGTTTTGAGGTTATTTCTATCCATTGGTTGTGTGAATTGAAGCCTACACTGCCTGACAGAACTAGTATTGGATTTTTATTTATGATGTCTCTTGTGATAAAGCTATCTAGAGGTTGTAAGTAAGACATGATGAGCTTTGATTTAGAAATGCATGGAGTTCTATCTATGAAAATTTTCTACTATAAGTGAAGTATCTCCTGAAGAAGTAAGGAGATACATCTCTTGTCCTCCTACTATATGAAAATCTTTAAGGAGCTATTACAGTCTCTGAACAAGCAGTGATATCTAAAACTGATTTCATAGTAGACAAGATGTCTAAAGATGAAATGTTCTAGTTTAGGTTCATGTGTACAGTGTACAAGTGCAATAATCTATTTGAAGAGGATGATATGTCTTTGTGTAGTTGATGGGAATGAGCCTGAAGCTAGGCTAAAGGAACCCTAAGGCTGTCCACAAACTGATGGTGTTGAAAAGAGTTGGCCAACGCATCCAACAGTTTGCAAATCCTTGGGAGAAGAAGCCAGGAAGACCACATAATCTATAAAATAAGTCAATATGATAAACACTTGGAATAGGGTGGGTGGGAAGGGGGGACCGTTTGGGCCTCACGTTAGACCTGAGCACTAAATACATGTATTTATAGTCCTCATTAGAGGCTATTAGTGAAAGATTAGTCCTAATATAGTCACACATAGGGAAAGCTACACCCCCAGAGCCACAAACACCACTCGATCTTTGTGTTTCGTGTCTGAAGGTCAAGATTCAATGATACCCATTAACATAAGGGACAGTTCTTTTTGTACTTTCACGTGTTTCAGTGAGAAAAATATGTTCTATTAACATTCAATTTACATGTGTGATGCTCTGTTTGGATGTGATGTTTTGTATCTATCCATAGCTAATGGGAAATGTTAGTAGGGAAGTCATATTACCTCTCAAATGACACTGGAATTTCAAATTATTTGCATTTTCAGTGAAAAAGAGGGATATGTTTCCAAGTCTTATAGGGTTTTCCCTTAATGAATTGAACAACTTGCAAGAATAACATGTTGTGACAAATGCTACCATAAGTAAAGGGTTAAATGTCTGCAACTAAAATCTCTTTATGGGTGTTGATTTTTGGAATGTTGAATTCTGGACATTGTATATGTTGTCCTAAATGTCGGTAGATATTCTTTGGACGAATGGCTTGAACCTGCATGCCTGGTTTAAAATTTGAAACTCATAGCTATTTCAGTCTTCAGATGATATAGGATCTGAGGACTATACATATCATTTGGATGTTTCCTGGATTGTAGAGGAATTCTTTTCTATTGCTATATTTTGATTGTTTGTTTTTAATTACTATATAATTTCCACTGTTAGTGTAGAATTTCAAAGAAGCATGTCAAGGGAAGAGATTGAATTATTTATGATTGGGAATGTCATAGTGGGTGAAGGTCTGGATTGTGTATTAGATTAACATATTGGTATGATTATAATACTCTTCGAAGTGTTTTGGGAATTTCCATCATGGAGCAAATGTGCTTGAGATTTCATGGAAAGCAATGATTTTTGTTAATCCAAAGTGGGTAGTGATGGTCCCTGCAGGTGTTCTTTGCATTTTTACATGATATCTAAAGTTTGTTTTACTAGTTTTATGAACTTGCCCTTGCTCATTAGAAACTATATATTTAGTTTCTGAAAGTTTGAAAGTTTGAACTGATGGGAGTTTACAAGTAATAGATACTTGTACAAGGACAAAACTTGAAGAGTATTACAAAAAGGAATATTATTTTTGGTGGAGACAACTTAGTTATGTTTAACATATGGGTGAGTGCACAAAGTTGAGGGACCTTTTAGAAGCAATGGTAGAATGAAGTCAAGCACTCTTGATCCATAAAATAGAAATCATCCCAAGAAATCCTGACCCTGCCAAGGCTAGTCCCAAGGCTGCCAACATGCATGCCACTTAAGATAGTACACAAAAACGCGCTCCTATTTTACCTTGCAAAAATGCGCTCCCATTTTGCTTCAATAAAATGCGCTCCTATTTTGCTTCATTAAA
>LPNX010267680.1:34413-76913 GCA_001517045.1 Pseudotsuga menziesii | reverse complement strand
GGGTTAGTAAGGGTTAGGGGAAAGAAGGGAGTCAGGGGGGGACATAAAATAAAAAAAATTATAATTGAAAAAAAAATAACTCATTGTAGTATTTAAAAACGCGCGTACATTGTGCTTCACTAAAACGTGCTCCCGTTTTGCTTCACTAAAACACACTCCTGTTTTGCTTCAATAAAACGTGCTCCCGTTTTGTTTAAATTAAAAAATGTATTCCCTCCAAATGATAAGGTCGAGCCTCGACCCATGCTTGCATGGAATTTTTATGCCTATGTGTCTGCTTCGTACTTTGCTTCGGATTCAACATGCCTATGCCTTGGAGTATGATAAACCATGGCTAATTCAACATTATATCCAAATTTTCAATATGCTTGTGTTTATCCATTCATCTGATTATGCTGCACACCTCCATTTTTTATGAGATTTTAGAAACAGATATGGTTTTTTTTTTACAGATTCTAAATATTTAAATTTTAACAAGAATACATTATTTTTTATATTTTTTTCATAATTATCTTCTATCATGACTCCTCAATTCAAAAAACACACTATTAGTGTTTCGTCCATATCTCTTTTGTTTCTCAACCATTTAAAAAAAAATTGTATGGTGCATTAAAGAACACCGAGCTCTACATGCTATAAAAAACCCATTTCCAAATAATTGCATTAAGACATTCAAACGCTGCACCCACAATTGATGTACCATTTTCGAGGTTTGATCTCTTAGATAATTAAAAAAATTAAAAAAAATTATTTTTATTATTGGAAATTAGTCGTGCACTAGTCCTATATGTTCTCTATATGTATACCAGTTTTTGTAAGTTTATTCCATCATTTAGTCACTCAAACGCTACACCCACAAAAACATATACCTTATAATTTGTCCCAAAAATAAAAAGTTCCCGTTAAAAAAGATCTAACTTTAGATAGTTAACATAGTTTCAATAGAAAAAAATTATATATTTAGAAATTTCATTCAATTTCCTACATTTCCTGTTTTTTACTCATCGCAAGATTCATTGTGTAAGTGTCTCAAAATATCCATGCAAGTTGATGGATGTTTGTTTTTCAGTTTTTTATTGCATCTAACGCGCCAAAAGAGACCCTCAACTTCTTGCAAACACCCATGTATGATTACTGAAAAGGAAAAATATCAGAATAATTGTGAGGTACCATTACTGGCTTTTATACTTCAAGTAGGTTTAAGGTTATACTTATGTATCATGGACATTTATTAATATTCATTGGTTAACATATGAGAGGTCACCACATGGTTACTTTAATTTAGATGTGAAAGTCCATTAGTGGCCAAAAACAGCAAATGGTACTTTAAAAATTATAAGTAGTAATCATTGAGAGTGCAAACGAAACTCCATAAGAGCTGAAAAAAATAGAATACTGCAAGGATAATGCAAAAACTCTTACTGTTGAATCTTGGAGAGCCCAAAAGATCAAAATGAGTGAGGGTTCAAGCGAATTCAAAGGAAGAAGCCTAATGCCAACAAAGTTTTCTATTGTCAACTCTTCTAATATCCAATGCTATGAACAAGGAAGTTTTGAGGTTCTTTCTATCCATTGCTTGTGTGACTTGAAACCTACACTATCAGACAGAACTAGTATTGGAGTTTTATTTATGATGCCTCTTGTGATTCGAGCTATCTATAGGTTGTAAGTAACACATGATGAGATTTGATTTCGCAATGCATGGAGTTCTATCAATGACATCTTTCTGCTAGAAGTGAAGTATCTCTTGAAGAAGCAAGGTGATACATCTCTTTTCCTCCTACTATATGAAATTCTTTAAGAAGCTATTACAGTCTCTAAACAAGCAGTGATATCTAAAACTGATTTCGTAGTAAACAAGATGTCTAAAGATGAAATGTTCTAGTTTAGGTTCCTGCATACAATGTATAAGTGCAATAATCCCTTTGTAGAGGATGCTCTGTCTTTGTGTAGTTGATGGGAATGAGCCTGAAGCTAGGATAAAGGAACACTAAGACTTTCCACAAACTAATGGTGTTTACAAGTGTTGGCCAAGGCATCCATCAGTTTGAAAATCCTTAGGCAAATAAGCGAGGAATACCACATAATCAACAAAAGCAAGCATTATGATAAAGACTTGGAATATGGTGGGTTGGCAGGGGGGGATTTTGGGACTCACGTTAGACCTGAGCACTAAAGACATGATATTTATAGTGCTCATTAGAGGCTATTAGTGAAACTTTAGACCTAATATAGTCACACATAATGAAAGCTACACCCCTAGAGCAACAAACACCACTCGATCTTTGTGTTTCATGTCTGAAGGTCAAGATTCAATGATACCCATTAACATTAGGGTAATTTCTTTCTGTACTTTCATGTGTTGAGTGAGAAAAATAAGTTCTATTAACATTCAATTCACATGTGTGGTGCCCTCTTTGGATGTGATGTTTTGTCTCTATGCATAGCTAATGGGAAATGTCGGTAGGGAAGTCAAATTACCTCTCAAATGACACTGAAGTTTCAAATTATTTGCATTTTCAGTGAAAAAGAGGGATATGTTTTCGAGTATTACACGCTTTGCATTTAATGAATTGAAGAACTTCAAAGAATAACATGTTGTGACAAATGCTACCATAAGAAAAGGGTTAAATGTTTGCAACTAAAATCACTTTATGGGAGTTGATTTTTGGAATGTTGAGTTCTACACATTGTATATGGTGTCCTAAATTTTGGTAGATATTCTTTGAACGAATGGCTTGAACCTTCATGCCTACTTTAAACTTTGCAACTCATAGCTATTTAAGTATTCAGATGATATAGGATCTTAGGACAATCCATATCATTTGGATGTTTCCTAGATTGTAGAGGAATTCTTCTCTATTGCTATATTTTTATTCTTTCTTTCTAATTACTTTATAATTTCCACTGTTGGTGTATAATTTCCAAGAAGCAAGTCAAGGTAAGAGATTGAATTATTTATGATTGGGAATGTCATAGTGGGTGAAGCTCTGGATTGAGTATTAGATTAAGATATTGGTATGATTATAATACTCTTTGAAGTGTTTTGGGAATTTCCATCATGGAGAAAATGTGCTTGATATTTCATAGAAAGCAATGATTTTTGTTAATCCAAACTGGGTATTGATGGTCCCTGCTGGTGTTGTTTGCATTTTTACATGATATCTAAAGTCTGTTTTACTAGTTTTTTGAACTTGCATTTCCTGATTAGAAAGTATATATTTAGTTTCTGAAAGTTTGAAACTTTGAACTGATGGGAGTTCAGAATTAATAGATACTTGTACAAGGACAGAATTGGAACAATATTACAAGAAGGAATATTATTTTTGGTGGATACAACTTATTTATCTTTGATGTATGATTGTTGAAAACGAAAAATATCAAAATAATGGTGAGGTACCATTACTGGATTTTATACTTCAAGTAGGTTTAAGGTTATACTTCTATATCATGGACATTTATTAATATTCATTGGTCAAAATATGAGAGGCCACCACATGGTTACTTTAATTTAGATATGAAATTCCATTAGTGGCAAAAAATGGCAAATGGTACTCTAAAAATTACAAGTATTAATCATTGAGAGTGCTAAGGAAACTCCATAAGAGCTGAAAAAGAAATATAAGACTGCAAGGAGAATGCAAAAAATCTTACTGTTGAATCCTAGAGATACCAAAAGATCAAAATGAGTGAGAGTTCAAGGGACTACAAAGGAATAATCCCAATACCAACAACGTTGTCTAGTGTCAACTCTTCTAATATCCAAGGCTATGTGCAAGGGTGTTTTGAGGTTCTTTCTATCCATTGGTTGTGTGACTCGAAGCCTACAATGCCTGACAGAACTAGTATTGGAGTTTTATTTTTTATGCCTGTTATGATTTGAGCTATCTAGAGGTTGTAAGCAAGACATGATGAGATTTGAGTTAGCAATGCAGGGAGTTCTATCTATTAAATTTTTCTACTAGAAGTGAAGTACCTCCTGAAGAAGCAAGGAGATACATTTCTTGTCCTCCTACTATATGAAAATCTTTAAGGAGCTATTACAGTCTCTGAACAAGCAGTGATATCTAAAACTGATTTCATAGTAGACAAGATGTATAAAGATCAAATTTTCTAGTTCAGGTTTCTGCATACAGTGTACAAGTGCAATAATCCCTTTGAAGAGGATGCTCTGTCTTTGTGTAGTTGATGGGAATGAGCTTGAAGCTAGGCTAACGGAACACTAAGGCTGTCCAAAAACTGATGGTGTTCAGAGGAGTTGGCCAAGTCATCCAACAATTTGCAAATGCTCAGGAGAAGAATCCAGGAATACCATATAATCAACAAAAGCAAGCATTATGATAAAGACTTGTAATAGGGTGGGTTGGCAAGGGGGCCCTTTTGAGCCTCACATTAGACCTGAGCACTAAAGACATGATATTTATAGTGCACATTAGAGGCTATTAGTGAAACTTTATACCTAATATAGTCACACATAAGGAAAGGTACACCCCCAGAGCCACAAACACCACTTGATCTTTGTGTTTCATGTCTGAAGGTCAAGATTCAATGATAGCCATTAACATCAGGGAATTTTCTTTCTGTACTTTCATGTGTTCAGTGAGAAAAATAAGTTCTATTAATATTTAATTTACATGTGTGATTCTCTCTTTGGATGTAATTTTTTATCTCTATGCATAGCTAATGGGAAATGTTAGTAGGGAAGTCATACTACCTCTCAAATGACATTGAAATTTCAAATTATTTGCATTTTTAGTGAAAAAGAGGGATATGTTTCCAAGTATTACATGGTTTTCCTTTAATGAATTGAATAAATTGCAAGAATAACATGTTATGACAAATGGTACCATAAGTAAAGGGTTAAATGTCTGCAACTAAAATCTCTTTATGGTTGTTGATTTTTGGAATGTTGATTTCTAGACATTGTATAAGGTGTCCTAATTGTTGGTAGATATTCTTTGAATGAATGCTTGTACCTACATGCTTGGTTTAAACTTTGCAACTCATAGCTATTTCATTCTTCATATGATATAGGATCTGAGGACTATCCATATCATTTGGATGTTGCCTGGATTGTAGAGGAATTCTTCTCTATTGCTATATTTCGATTCTTTGTTTTTAACTACTTTATAATTTCCACTATTAGTGTAAAGTTTCCAAGAAGCACGTCAAGGTAAGAGATTGAAATATCTATGATTGGGAATATCATAGTGGGTGAAGGTCTTGATCACAGGGACTTCACTTAGTGAACTTCTCACATAGCACGTGCATTCATGGGATATTAAAGAATACCCTTAATTTTGAGAGATATTGACCCAAAATATTTTTGTTGAAACCTCCTCCCCACCCCTTTTTATAGCTCAATCCTTATAAACCACCCTACCTAGCCCCACCTTAAACCCCTCATCCCCCCAATACCTGCAATATATTGGTTTGATTTTTGATAATTTTAAAAGCCACAATATGAACTAACGTGATAGTATACTGGTCAACAAGTGAAGTCCCCATGGTCTTGATTGCATATTAGATTAAGATATTGGTATGATTAGAATACTCTTCAAAGTGTTTTGGGAATTTCCATCATTAAGAAAATGTGCTTGGGATTTCATGGAAAGAAATGATATTTGTTAATCCAAAGTGGGTAGTGATGGTTTTTGCAAGTGTTGTTTGCATTTTTACATGATATCTAAAGTCTGTTTTACTAGTTTTTTGAACTTGCATGTCCTCATTAGAAACTATATATTTAGTTTCTGAAAGTTTGAAACTTTGAACTAATGGGAGTTTACGAATAATAGATACTTGTACAAGAACACAACTGCAAGAGTATAACAAAATGGAATATTATTTTTGGTGCAGACAACTTAGTTATATTTGATGTATGATTACTGAAAAGGAAAAATCTCAGAATAATGGTGAGGTACCATTATTGGATTTTATACTTCAAGTAGGTTTAAGGTTATAATTCTGTATCATGGACATTTAGTAATATTCATTGGTCAACATATGAGAGGTCACCACATGGTTACTTTAATTTAGATGTGAAAGTCCATTAGTGGCCAAAAATGGAAAATGGTATTGTAAAGATTACAAGTAGTAATCATTGAGAGTGCCAAGGAAACTACATAAGAGATGAAAAAGAAATAGAAGACTATAAGGAGAATGCAAAAACTCTTACTGTTGAATCCTAGAGAGACCAAAAGATAAAAATGAGTGAGGGTTCAAAGGAATTCAAAGGAATAATCCCAATACCAACAACGATGTTTATTGTCAACTCTTCTAATATCCAAGGCTATGTGCAAGGGTGTTTTGAGGTTCTTTCTATCGATTGGTTGTGTGACTCCAAGCCTACACTGCCTGACAAGAATAGTATTGTATTTTTATTTATGATACCTCTTGTGAGTGGAGCTATCTACAGCTTGTAAGTAAGACATGATGAGATTTAAGTTAGCAATGCAGGGAGTTCTATCTATGAAATTTTTTTGCTTGAAGTGAAGTATCTCTCTAAGAAGAAAGGCGATACATCTCTTGTCTGCCTACTATATGAAAATATTTAAGGAGCTATTGCAGTCTCTAAACACGCAGTGATATCTAAAACTGATTTCATAGAAGACAAGATGTATAAAGATGAAATTTTCTAGTTTAGGTTCCTGCATACAGTGTACAAGTGAAATAATCCCTTTGGAGAGGATGCTCTGTCTTTGTGTAGTTGATGGGAATGAGCTTGAAGCTAGGCTAAAGGAACACTAGTTGTTCACAAGCATTGGCCAAGGCATCCAATAGTTTGCAAATCCTTAGGAGAAGAAGCCAGGAAGACCACATAATCAACAAAAGCAAGCATTATGATAAAGACTTGGAATAGGGTGGGTTGGCAGGGGGGCACTTTTGGGCCTCACGTTAGACCTGAGCACTAAATACATGATATTTATAGTGCTCATTAGAGGCTATAAGTGAAACTTTAGACCTAATATAGTCACACATAAGGAAAGCTACACCCCCAGAGCCACAAACCCCACTTGATATTTGTGTTTCATGTCTGAAGTTAAAGATTCAATGATATGCATTAACATAAGGGAAATTTATTTCTATACTTTCATGTGTTCAGTGAGAAAAATAAGTTCTATTAACATTAAATTTACATGTGTGATGATCTCTTTGTATGTGATGTTTTGTCTCTATGCATAACTAATGGGAAATGTTAGCAGGGAAGTCAAATTACCTCTCAAATGACACTGAAATTTCAAATTATTTTCATTTTCAGTGAAAAAGAAGGATATGTTTCCAAGTATTACAGGGTTTTCCTTTAATGAATTGAAGAACTTGCAAGAATAACATGTTGTGACAAATTCTACCATAAATAAAGCGTTAAATTTTTGCAACTAAAATATTTTTATGGGTGCTGATTTTTTGAATTTACATTGTATATGGTGTCCTAAATGTTGGTAGATATTCTTTGAATGAATGGATTGAACATGCATGCCTGGTTTAAACTTTGCGAATCATAGCTATTTCATTCTTCAGATGATATAGGATCTGAGGACTATCCATATCATTTGGATGTTTGCTGGATTGTAGAGGAATTCTTCTCTATTGCTATATTTTGATTCTTTGTTTCTAATTACTTTATAATATCCACTGTTAGTGTAGAATTTCCAAGAAGCACATCAAGGTAATGTTAAATTTTCATATGCTTAGCTAAGACATCAATACTTCATTTCATTTTCATAACAAAAGCATATAAACAGGATCACTGAAAGATAGACAAGCACAACCATACAAAAGGAACACAAAGATTTATCCTGGGAAAAACCTAAAGGGAAAAAACCAGCAAAAGATTCCTCAATATAGATTCCCCCAAAAGATAAAAGATAAAACCAACAAGGAGATCAAAGCCTGATCCTCCTCCTCCAACTACTTCTCTTCTCCACTAATATGCTACACAAGTGAGAGTGTGTGTTCCAAATGAGGAGCACTACATCTCTATTTATATTCATCCGTTCACTTAAGTTAACTCATCTGTCATGTAGGATCGAGTTAATCATGTAGGCTTGAGTTACACATGCAGGCTCAAGTAACCACACTGGGGTGCTAATGACCCACCTTTACAATTAGAGGGGACTGCCTTATGACTCTTATTAGTTATTTCGATTAGGAGCATCGGGGTACAAAGTAATACAAGTGGTTCTCCCGGTAGGACCATCGGGGACCACAAAGAAATACATATAGAATATTATTTGAAGGTACAATATTTCAACACTCCCCCTTAACGAGAAGGGTATTCTATAACAACATCAACAACAACAATAATAGGAGAGAGATAGAGGACATCATCAACATCATCAGGGTGATACATCTATAAATCATTGACAGCTTTTCAACATCATGTAGCCTTCATATTCGATCTTTAGTCTTCAGCATCATCAGTACTTTGACCGCTTCGATCAGTAGCATCTTGACTCTTCAATCAGCAGCAACATCTTCAGCACTTTGACCTTTTGATCAACAACATCTTCAGCACTTTGACCTTTCGATCAGCAACATCATCTTCAACACTTTGACCTTTCGATTAGCAACATCATCTTCAACACTTTGACCTTTAGATCAGCAACATCTTCTGCAGCACTTTGGCCTTTCGATCAACAACAACATCATCATCATACTCTGATCTTTCAATCAGACTCATCATTATCATCAGCCTCTGATATTTTTATCAGAACCATCATCAACCGAACATCATCATACTCTAACATCAACTCATCATCATATTTTGATCTTTCAATCAGTACGTCATCATCATCATACTTTGATAATATGACATCATCATCATCAGGATCTCATCATCATCACATTCTGATCTTTCGATCAGAAACATCATCATCATCATCACATTCTGATCTTTCGATTAGAAAACATCATCATCATCAGCAACATCATAATCATAAGCAACTTCTGATCTTCCAATCAGAAAACATCATCATCATCATATTCTGATCTTTCGATCAGAGAACATCATCATCAGCAACTTCTGATCTTTTGATCAGAGAAACATCATCATCATCATATTCTGATCTTTCAATCAGAGAACATCATCATCGTCAGCAACAACATCATCATCATATTCTAATATTTCAATCAGAGAACATCATCATCATCAGCAACTTCTGATCTTTCGATCAGAGAACATTATCATCAGCAGCAACATCTGATTTTTCAATTAGAAACATCATCATCATCATAAAAACATCAACATCATCAAAACATCAACATGATCCTTCCTTTTAGAATTATGGGATTTAGGTCTTTATGGAGTTACCAATGATCCTTCCTTTTGGAATTATGGGATTCAGGTCTTTACGGAGTTACTAACGATCCTTCCTTTAGGAATTACGGGATTTAGGTCTTTACGGAGTTACTAATGATCCTTCCTTTCAGAATTACCAGATCAACACATTTGTGGAACTCAGACAATCCTTCCTATTGGAATTACGGGATCAACACATCTGTGGAACTCAGACAATCCTTCCTATTGGAATTACGGGATCAAATCAATGATCCTTCCTTTCAGAATTACAGGATTAGGTCTTTACGGAGTTACTAACGATCCTTCCTTTTGGAATTACGAGATTAGGTCTTTACGGAGTTACTAACGATCCTTCATTTCAGAATTACGGGATCAACACAGATGTGGAACTCAGACAATCCTTCCTATTGGAATTACGGGATCAACACATCTGTGGAACTCAGGCAATCCTTCCTATTGGAATTACGGGATCAATTCAATGATCCTTCCTTTCAGAATTATGGGATTTAGGTCTTTATGGAGTTACTAATGATCCTTCATTTTGGAATTACGGGATCAACACAGATGTGGAAATCAAACAATCCTTCCTCTAGGAATTACGAGATCAACACACGTTATCGAGTACCGAATTCATCGGATCTGTTCTGAACCGAAGTTCAAGGATGATACAATCCTACCACATTCATGGGGACTGAGATCTTTGGATACATTTTGAACCGAGATTCAGGGATGATGCAATCCACCACTTTCACGAGGGCCAAGACCTCCGGATACATTTTGAACCAAAGTTCAGGGATGATGCAATCCACCACTTTCACGGGGGTCGAGACCTCCAGATACATTTTGAACTGAGGTTCAGGGATGATGCAATCCGCCACTTTCACGGGGGCCGAGACCTCCAGATACATTTTGAACCAAAGTTCAGGGATGATGCAATCCTACCACATTCACGGGGGCTGAGACCTATAGATACATTTTGAACCAAATTTCAGGGATGATGCAATCCCACCACATTCACGGGGGCCAAGACCTCCATATACATTTTGAACCAAAGTTCAGGGATGATGCAATCCCACCACATTCACGAGGGCCAAGACCTTCAGATACATTTTGAACTGAATTTCAGGGATGATGCAATCCCACCACATTCACGAAGACCGAAGTCATCGGATCTATTTTGGACAGATGTCCCAGGATGATACAATCCCTCTTCATTCTCGAGGACCGAGGTCACCGGATCACTTTTGGATAGATGTCCCGGGATGATACAATCCCTCTTCATTATCAAGGACCGAGGTCTCCTGATCACTTTAGGGCAAGTGCCCAAGGATGATACAATCCCACTGCAACATCACTACTCCGCCTTTCGAGGAAGGTCTTTTCGAACAACACCAAGCTTTTCTTGAAAGTGTTCGAACTTTACCCGAGACAGAGGCTTCATTAGTACATCATCATTCAAACCATCATCATCTACATCTTCAGTATGTGAATACTAAAATATCACCATATGTATCTCCATTATGTGAATACTGAAAGCATCATCATCTACATCTTATCTTGTATGTAGAAATACCGAATTTTTATGTGTTACAATCGAAACATAGGGTTCTCTGTCATCACAAATCTGGTTATCACATAGAATAATTGTAGTATCCATCTTCAGGTCAAAGAGACCTGATATCAGCTTCCAAATCCATATGACTTCACAACTTAGCAGAGCAATCTACTATGTATTTTGCTTTATTCGTGCTACAAGAAACACTGGACTGTTTCCTGCTAAACCATGAACTCATAGCAGACCCCCAAAAAAAGAATCTACCTAATGTGTTTTTCCTGTCTGAGATACTTCCAGCCTAATCTGCATCTGTGTAGCCATAGAATATATAGTCATGGCTACCATCATAGTATAGACCAAAGTCTATAGTCCCTTTCATATATCTCATCACATGTTTTGCGGTTACTAGGTGAACTTGTCTTGGTTGAACAAGGTATTGACTTAAGGCGTTCACAGCAAAACAAATGTATGGTCTAGAATTTGTTTAGTACATTAATGACCCAATGATCTATCTGTAATGAGTCATATCCACTAAATCTGATGAGTCATCAGCTAACAACTTCAGGTTGGAGTCCATGGGTGTGGCCATGGATTTGCATTCCAACATATTGAATCTCTTCAATGTCTCTACCGCATACTTTCCTTGGTTGAGAAATATTTCTTTTGAACTTTGTCATATTTCCGAACTTAGGAAATAGTGCATTAACCCAAGGTCTTTCATCTCAAATTCTTCTGCTAGTTTCTTCTTGCTTTCCATGATCTGTTTCTCCTTCCTTGTCAAGAATAAGTCATCCACATATAATAACAGGATGACAGGTTCATCTTCTACAACCTTGAGATAAAGGTTAGGATCAACTTTACTCTTGGTAAAGCCCATAATTGACAGGAAACTGTCTATCCTTCCATACCAATATCTGGGAGCTTGCTTCATGCCATAGAGGGCCTTCTTTAGCTTACATATATGAGTCCATCTGTCTTCAAATTCAAATCCTTTCGATGTAAAACTCTTCCCCAATCATACCATTAAGGAAGGATTGTCTTTACTTCATCATGGAAGCAACTACCATCATAGTTCTGAAGGAAGTGTACCTTGCTTCCTGGAGTACGTGTCTCTTCAGAATTAATTCCCTCTTTCTTATAGAAACCTCTAGCCACAAGTCTTTCCTTACTTCTATTAGTGACATATTTTATCTTGAAAATCCATTTGTAAGATACCACATTCTTGCTTTCTGGTTTGAGTATTATATCCCAAACATCATTCTAGTATTCTTTTATCATAACATCTTCCATGAATTCATCTTGTGAGATCATCAACATGTCCTAGTCTTCTGCATTCAACTTTGAAGGTTGGAACCCAAAATTATTGATCCATCAGGAAGCTGTACATTATGTCGTACCGTGTCGAACTCAGATATCTTCTATAGTCACTTCCCCTGAAGTGGAGTATTATCTTCCTTCTTCATTCTGTACAGGTGGTTCTATGCTTGATATATATTGGTCAATAGAGTATGTCATGTCATAGTCTATTCTTTCTGAGGCAAATCATGAACCTTGCTTTGTACACTTGTTCTTGTATATCCATATGAAGGATACTACATACTTTCCTTTATGTATTGAAATCATATCGTATACATCATTCCCCATGATCAACTGTTATAGCATTCTTTTCTTCATCTTGAGTTATCTCTCATACCCATGGTAGTCTTCATCCTTCGAGGTGGATCTACCGCTCTTTGAAGCTCTTTCTTCTGTCATGGTGTCTCTGATCCTAGGAGCTTCAGATTCATGTTTATTGAATTGTCATCACTTGTTATTTGGAACAAGTCTCATCCTTCTTTTCTTGTAGGAGGTTGTACAGGACCTTTCCTACAATTCAAATGCACCAGTTGCATGGTTAGAACTATTTCATAAATCATATGCATAACGACAAACTGTTTAGCCAATACAACATTCATACATATCTCACATAAACTTTCTAGACTAATTCAATATGTCAGCAAAGAGGTTTGATAAGTAGCAATGGAGATTTGTATAGCACCATGAGCTACTTTACCCATCACATGAATATTAGTAGTATATAGTTATTAATGAAAACAATCTATCATGCATAACACATCAACTGAATATAATCAAATGTAAAACAATATCATGAAAGGACAATTGAATACTTATCTTTTATTTTTTCGTGGGTAGACTCCATCTTGATCATTCTGCTTTATCATCATTTCTTATCCAAATGATAAGATGGATAAGAGGTTTGTTAAGAATTGAGTTCTTCATATTCCTCATCGCTTGAAGGATCTTCTTTGAATGGTGATAGCTTGATCTTCAATTTTCTCCCATATTTCTTCTTCTCTTCTTATGAGGCGAGCTTCTTCTTCTTCCCAAAGTCAACTGAAAGTAATCACTTTCTTCTGGCACACATTTCTCGCATGAATGAATCCCATGATCATGGGAGGCCATTCAAGGTGGCTATCACCACTTCTGCATTCTCAGCTTCTTCTTCTACTACTTCAAGATGTTATGCATTCTGGATCTTCACATTCTTCAACTGTTTTCTTAAATCCATCTTCTGAATTATGTTCTTATATTCAAATAGCTTGATCAAGAAATCAAACATCTTCGGTGTCTTTAGGGAAGACACATGTGGTACAAGTTGATCCGTGATTGAATCAACAGTGATCTTCTTGGCCTTGATCAAGTTCTTCTTGTGTAAGGCTTTGAGGCTCATCTCCCTCTAGAACTGGAACCTATCTACTCATGTAGGTGTCCAATTCATTTTCTTCAGAGAGATCAAATACTTTCATGCTTGGAAGTTTTCAACTTCACCAAGATTATCATCAAGCTGATGTGATAGATCACTTTGAAATGAGAACCTCAAATGCAAATAGCAAAAGATTATATCTTACCAATTTGAGGTGTCCATCCTGCTTCTGGAGCTGGCTGATCTAGGGTTTGTTAGAGAAACCCTAATTTTAAAAACTTGGAATATTTCAGATATGACTGGATAGAAATATAGATCTCTTCAAATGGAGCTGTCCAATGTACTCCTTTTCTGAAAATAGTGGAGGGAAGCTCCTGGAACAGGAAGCCCTAGTTTTCCCATTTCTTCTGCATAAATTCCTGTTACTGTTTCTATGATATCTCCGACATTAATGCTCCTCTATGTCTGAAATTTTGCACTGAGGTAACCTCGCATGTCCCTGATCGAAAACCATAGGCTTCATTAGAGTTCATTTCACGAATTTGGATTTATGATCGTTTTCCCAAGGTGACCTATTACAGGACTGTTCAGAACAGTGAAGTTGTACGGCATGCCACGTGTCATTGGTTCATATTCAGGTTCTGAAATTCAGACCACCGAAATTAAATTTCGTTATATTTTTGGAATATCTTCAGGAATTCCATTTGGACCTCTGTAGCCCAATATATAGCAATTGTCCCTAGGTGTCCTGTTTAGGGATGAATTCTGGAAGAGGCTGGAACCCTAGCGGGGAGGGATCATATATCCTAGAATATAGTGAATAGGAGGCTGAAGTTTGAACAAAGTGTTCATCAGGATTTTATCTTTAGACTTTGCAAGTTTCAGCTCTTGAACCTTTTCCAATATTGGGATATAGCTAATATACCAAAACATAGCAGTTTTAGTATTTAGCGTTTTTCTAGCTCCATGTCAAACTAGGGTTTGACTTTCCTGGAGTTTCACCCAACCAAAAATATTGATCCAGGTCTCTAAACTTTGATTTTGATGATGAGAGCAATCCTATGCTGGGATCACTCAAAAATTCTTCTTCTGCAAGAAGCCCTAATTTCCCACACGGAAAACTGAAAATGCTCAAAATCAAATTCCGCTTCGACAGAAAGATGCACCCTTCAATGGAGAGTCATCCTAGCCTTCTTTTGCTGATCGATTTTGGAGAGAGAACCAAAAATTAAGAAGCCCTATATTCTTTAGCTACATAATGTATTATTTTCAGGGTGGCTCTGATCCCATGTTAAATTTTCATATGCTTAGCTAAGACATCAGTACTTCATTTCATTTTCATAACAAAAGCATATAAACATGATCACTGAAAGTTAGACAAGCACAACCATACAAAAGGAACACAAATATTTATCCTGGGAAAACCCTAAAGGGAAAAACCCAACAAAAGCTTCCTCAATATAGATGCCCCAAAAAGATAAAAGATAAAACCAGCGAGGAGATCAAATCCTGATCCTCCTCCTTCTCTAGCTACTTCTCTTCTCCATTAATGCGCTACACAAGTGAGAGTGTGTGTTCCAAATGAGGAGCACTACATCTCTATTTATGTTCATCCGTTCACTTAAGTATGCTCATCTGTCATATAGGTTCAAGTTAATCATGTAGGCTCGAGTTACACATGTAGGCTCAAGTAACCACACTAGGGTGCTAATGTCCCACCTTTACAATTAGAGGGGACTGCCTCATGACTCTTATTAGTTCTTCCTATTAGGAGCATCGGGGTACAAAGTAATACAAGTGGTTCTCCCGATAGGACCATCAGAGACCACAAAGAAATACATATAGAATATTCTTCGAAGTTACAATATTTCAAAAGGTAAGAGATTGAATTATTTATGACTGGGAAGGTCTAGTGGGTGAAGGTCTAGATTGTGTATTATATGAAGATATTGGTATGATTATAATACTCTTCGAAGTGTTTTGGGAATTTCCTTGATGGAGCAAATGTGCTTGAAATTTCATGGAAAGCAATGATTTTTGTTAATCCAAAGTGGGTAGTGATAGTACCTGCAAGTGTTTTTTGCATTTTTACATGATATCTAAAGTCTATTTTACTAGTTTTGTGAACTTGCATGTTCTCATTAGAAACTATATATTTAGTTTCTGAAAGTTTGAAACTTTGAACTGATGGGAGTTTACAATTAATCGATACTTGTACAAGGACAGAACTGGAAGAGAATTACAAAAAGGAATATTATTTTTAGTGGAGACAACTTAGTTATGTTTGATGTATGATTACTAAAAAGGAAAAATCTCAGAATAATGGTGAGGTACCATTACTGGATTTTATACTTTAAGTAGGTTTAAGGTTATAATTCTGTATCATGGACATTTATTAATATTCATTGGTCAACATATGAGAGGTCACCACATGGTTACTTTAATTTAGATGTGAAATTCCATTAGTGGCAAAAAATGGCAATAAAATCTGTAAAAATTACAAGTAGTTATCATTGAGAGTGCTAAGGAAACTCCATACGAGCTGAAAAAGAAATAGAATAATACAGGGAGAATGCAAAAACTATTACTGTTGAATCCTAGAGAGCCCAAAAGATCAAAATGAGTGAGGGTTAAAGGGACTTCAAAGGAACAAGCCCAATACCAACAACGTTGTCTATTTTCAACTCTTTTAATATCCAAGGCTATCCGCAAGGGTGTTTTGAGGTTCTTTCTATCCATTGGTTGTGTGACTCGTAGCCTACACTGCTTGATAGAACTAGTATTGGAGTTTTATTTATGATGATTCTTGTGATTGGATCTATCTAGAGGTTGTAAGTAAGACATGAGGAGATTTGAGTTAGAAATGCATGCAGTTCTGTCCATGAAATTTTTCTGCCTGAAGTGAAGTATCTCCTGAAGAAGCAAGGTGATACATCTCTTGTCCTCCTACTATATGAAAATATTTAAGGAGCTACTACAGTCTTTGAACAAGCAGTGATATCTAAAACTGATTTCATAGTAGACAAGATTTCTAAAGATGAAATGTTCTAGTTTAGGTTCCTGCATACAGTGTACAAGTGCAATAATCCCTTTGAAGAGGATGGCATGTCTTTGTTTAGTTGATGGGAATGAGCCTAAAGCCAGGGTAAAGGAAAACTAAGGTTATCCACAAACTGATGGTGCTCACAAGAGTTGGCCAAGGCATCCAATAGTTTGCAAATCCTTAGGAGAAGAATCCAGGAAGATCACATATTCAACAAAAGCAAACATTATGATAAAGACTTGGAATAGGTTGGGTTGGCAGGGAGGCCCTTTTGAGCCTGGAATTAGACCCGAGCATTGAAGAAATGATATTTATAGTGCTTATTAGAGGCTATTAGTGAAAATTTAGAACTAATATAGTCACACATAAGGAAAGATACACCCCCAAAGCCACTAACACCACTCGATCTTTGTGTTTCATGTCTGAAGGTCAAGATTCAATGATACCCATTAACATAAGGGAAAGTTATTTCTATACTTTCATGTGTTTCAGTGAGAAAAATAAGTTCTATTAACATTCAATTTACATGTGTGATGCTCTCTTTGGATGTGATGTTTTGTCTCTATGCATAGCTAATGAGAAATGTCAGTAGGGAAGTCAAATTACCTCTCAAATGACACTAAAATTTCATGTGGCATGGTGAACTTTGCAACTTGTCCTGCAATTCAAGGTGCATGCAATTCCTAATGTCTATATTGTCAATATTCCTGGGTGAAAATCAGTGATAAGATTCACATATTGTTCCAGAAATCCTTGATTTTATAGAATACCCTTATTTTCCATTGAATCCATCCTTGTTTAATGATCAGATTCATCATAAGATTTGATAGTGTTCCCCAAGTCAAAATACTTGCAATTCTTTAAATTCTAGGTCTAGAGATCATTCTTGCAATACATTATAGTGCAAAGGGAGTCAAGTATCTAATTTTGCAAATGATAATCGTCGAGTCTCCATTAGCAATAATTTTCTGAATCTCCCTAGCTCTTAGAATTTTTATCACTTGATTTAAAAGCTAATGCTTCTGTGTTATCATAGGTGGTCACTGTTAACCACCAAGTATAAGTCAATTCCCACTGTCCCTTAGGATTGTAAACAAAAAACCCCCTCCCTCCCCGCTACAGGCTGAAACCTGAGGACATATATTTGATTTTTCATGTACTATTGGTATTTTTTTGAAAGCAGTCACACTCGACGTCTCATCTATCATTTTTGTTTCCCTTTTGATAGTGTTCAAGTTAATGAAATGAATGTAAGTACATAATTTAATTATATTTTTTCTCTCATTAATAAATATTGGTTTTCCATTGTATTTTGAACTCTTGATAGATATACCCATAGTTTAACGTCGAAACATAAATAGCATAGGTTTATATCATTGATAGCAAGGGGCCACAGACGTGGTATACTATTATGACATGATAGATGACTAGTTGTATTGGAAATTTGTTTAAATTAGGTGGAAAGTATCTATTCAGATGGGAAAGTGGTAAATTGATCTCTATATCACGTTTATTTATTTATCAAATTTTCCAGTAGAAGTCAAAGACTATTCTTCTTCTAATTAGGGGAATGTTTTTGTAACTACAACCTTTTTTTCTTTCTGTTATAGTGTCTTGAATGCCATTCTATTATTGGATTCTTAGCTTATGAGTTGAGTAACTAGCAAAGTGAAGGGCACCCATGACATGTGACCATTGTAAAATCTAGTTTGATGGGAAACGTTGAAGCCAAATTGTAGCCCTGGTGGGTAGGATTGGTCCTAAAAGTAGCCAGATATTGACAAAGTCCATGACCAGAGGAGTTGAGCCAAAAAAAGGCTCCCCTTAAGAAATTGTCAAAGTATGGGTGCGCAGTTTTGTTTGTTGTTTGAGAGTTGTAAATTCAAACATAATCATGAGTGTAGGAGGCACATTGTAGGTATTAACTTTAGCACCAATCAAAGTGGAGACTTAGATATGTATTGCGGATGTTTTAATATTTTACTTGCATAATTGTTGTCTTTTCTAGATGGAATGATTATGTAAGTCATCTCTCTATGTTTTGAAATTTCTAGTATATATAGAGTTTACCGAAAGCTCTTAATTTAGCAGGTCAGTGTTGCTGTGGGAATATTTGGTCTAAAGGATAGCTCTGGAATTGAATTGCAGAAATTTTTTGGTGTAACTGGTACGTGTTTTGATTCAAGAATTATGTCTAAAACATGCAGTGATGCCCACATAATTCTTGCATAATTCTAAACAGAGAGATATTTTAAACAAAGAGATATAGGCCAAAGAGAAACATACATCAGAGATTACCAGAATGGAGATTATGTGACGGAATGGGATTTCAACAAGGCTTGATGATAGGTTTGGAAGCTATTGGAACCCAATTCATAAATTCTGTAGCACATTTCTAACAAATCATTAGAGGGATGAAATGAGTATTATAGAGCAATCTATCATCATGATTCATCTCGCCATGGTCGTAAATTGGCCAACTACTTGTATCAGACATTTTTAAAAGGGCACAAGAAAAAGAAAAATGCACAGTTGGGATAGTAAGTTCTAATTCCTTTTCTATTAATTATATTGCACATCAATTTGGAATGATCCAAAAATAAAATAATTTAGGTTGATATTTGTAAAGCCTCAGAATGAATCAATTCATTTTCCAATAGATCATACATAAGATATTTCATGGTAGGATACTGCACAATTAAAGCACTGCTTTTCTAGTTTTCAAAGGTGTTACTGAAGTTTAATAGAAAAATTACTAAAGCTCCCTATTATTGTAATTCAATCAGTCATTTCGATCCTAAATTCAAAAGGAATTGATTAATTTTTCAATAGATCATAGATATGATAATCCATCGATTTTGGACAATTAAAGCTCTGTTTTTCTAGTTTTGAAAGCTCCCTATTATTGTAATTCAATGAGTCATTAGACTCCTAACTTACTATTTTGTGGTCTGGACAGTTTGTTCTACAGCAAGGTTCAAGTGGGCATTCCCAACGTAAGCTTACTTGTAGCACTTGACACATGCAGTAATGTGTTCTGGGTGACTTGTTATTAGGCACTCCCAACATAAGATTACTTGTAGCACTTGACATGAGCAATAATGTGTTCTGGGTGACTTGTGATTGCCAAGAATGTGCTACTACTTCTATCTATGGATTGGTATGTATTGCATTTTCATCTTTTCCTTGTAAAACTTACCATTATCACCTTAATGTTTTGATTCATTCTTCTTTATCAACAATTATGTTGAATTAGACTGATTGTGCAATCCATTTAGACTATGTTTTTTGATACTATATAGATAAATCACATGAATTCAGTCATGGGATATTTTGTTCAGTAGTAAATATTCATCTGAACTAACTCCAGATCTAATAAAAACAAAAATCAAAAGAATTGATCTCAGTACGTAAAAGATATAGGGTTAAGATGGAGCTATTTGTTAAATTTTGTATTTGCAAAACTTCAATTTAACAAATTAAAGTTGAATATTTCTAGATAAGTTATATGTAGATGCACCTGGATACTATGGGTGCAATCAATTTATTTTTTCACCAAATCAAAATAAAATTCATTCAAGATATATGATTGTATTTTGGTAGTTCACTTTCTCCTTCCATAGCTTCTCTGCATTGAAAATAAGTCACTTTCTTTATTGTTCCCAATCTAGCATCAGTTGTAGAAATGCAAGGTACATCTGCAAAGACAAGCAAAATCCTTTCCTCTTGCTTGGAAGAATAGAGGTCAACAGGGTATATAGTCCATTAGCATTGCATCATAAACTTGACGTGGCAGTTTGGTTGACTTGGTGTTATTTTCTTTAATAGACTACAAACAGGAGATTTTTGTTGTTTGCAAAATGTCAAGCATTTAGCCACTCAATCAAACTGGAATTGTTTTACTACTTAAGAAACAACAGGGTAATATATATATATATATATAAAATTTATTACTTAAGAAACAACAGAGTAAAATATATATAAGAAACATTTTATTACTTAAGAAACAACAGGGTAAAATATATAACATAACATAGACTACAAAAAGAATATTTGATTCACCTAATGCTTGAAACTGAATTTTTTCAATCAATTCGAACTAAAACCTTTACTTTTAACCATCTTTTCTTGAAGTCTTTGACCTGGACGTAAGGATTTGCAGATTCTTCCAATAATCACATCCACTAAAAATAGGGAAAGGAACGCCTATGTTGTAATTTATCAGTTAAGAGCGTGTCTTTAATGAGTTTTAGAATTGCAGTAACATCTTCTAACTTACCCACAAAAGAGAAATCCTAAAAGAATTGAGATTGTAGCACCTTCTGGATTCTTGTCTGCCTTCGAGTTTCCTCATGCATGTACCATGCCTTAGGGATTGGTTATGAATATAATTTACCAGTATAGTAGGTTTATGTGAAGAAGTCAAAATTTGGTGAAGGTTTTTAGTCACAGATTTATAAGATTGATTACATCTATGAATCTCATATTTAACAGGGAACTAGTCCCCATAACTTCAACAGCTAGTACCCTAATCTTAATTAGATAGCATTGAGCAGTCAAGAAGATATGTAAATCTCAGATTTCTCCCATTTCCTCTGAAATTTTCCTAGTTTTTTTGGTTTCTGATTTTTCCGAGCTTTTCGGGTTTGAGTTTATGCTTGCTGAGTTTTTCCGATGTTTCCCCATTAAGTAGATTTCTTGAGTTGATAACCCCGCACAATTATTTACCGATGCCAAGTTTTGCAGCATTGCAAAATATTACCTAAGGAACTGAATTACAGGTTGTCCCTTCAACCTGCACAATCCTACTAATATCTTAGAATCATAATCATTTCAAACATCATATCTATAGTTGGGAAGATCATGCTAATACCACCAAGCTCATATGTTCTTGTACTACCATCATTCCCATCAATCTACATCTCCTAAGGATGACTTTCAAATTTGGCAAGTAGTAGAAGCAGATTGGACTTTCATAGCCTTATTTATTGTGGCAAAGTGACAAAGTTCCTTTTAGTGCACAACATTCTTTCCAGTGTCTTTTATATGAGCATCATTTTTTTCATGTTCTAAATGCATTTGCATTCTTCTTTGTCAAGAAAATAACTCCCCTTCAGTGGAAGTGGAGCAAGTAAAAATTATTCCTAACTACAGAACAACTTAATATCTTGTGAAGTAGGATAGAAGTGCCAAAACAATATCTTGTTGGTTGAGTTGTGGTCCAGTGTTAATCAATAGGAGTTTTCCATCACTGATAGTGCCTTAGGGATTCACCAGATTCTGGCCAGGGTTGCAGGAAAAGGGACATTTTGTTGCATGTTTAATCTTCTTCATGTCTTGTGCTTTTGTGTGTTCGTTGATATGAAGTTCCTTAACAAAATAAGTATATGTTTGAAATTTGAATGCCTCGACTTGGAATGGGATTTTCTTTTGCTGATATTTAATTCTACTTTAAACAACTTACCAATTTACAGACTTACAGTCCATCAGCCTCCCAGACAAGCAAGCCAGTTGCTTGTTAAAATACTCTGTGTCAATTACGAAATATAAGTCATTGGGGCACCCGATATAAGGTTTTTCGTCTGTCTGTTTTGCTCATTTTGTCTTGCTAAGTATTTTTTAGGATAGATAGCATAGGATATTGTCAATATTCCTACACATATACTATATGTCATTTTGCAAATTAAATTTTTAGTTGGACATCTTATGAATCTTTTTAGACTCACTATGGTGCATCATGGGCACTATCCCTTTTTTGCAACATATAGGATCTGAGTGGTTTATTATATCAACCGATTCCCCCTTACAATTTTGATCAGTTTTTTCTTGCCTTGAAAGGAAAAAAATGTAAAATTATGTGATTCTTGATGGTGAAAACTAGCATTTGATCAATTTCTAACTAGTTTGTAAACATATGGAAAGGAATTGGATAATTTTTTCTAAGGCAGAATTCATAGCAAAAAAATTAGGTCTTACATACAGTATTGAAAAGCTAACTATATATCTATTTTTTTTCCTGTTTACAAACAACAATGCTATCAGCATTGTCATCGCTGGAATCAGAAGGAAGTGGGAAAATAGATGTATCCAAAGCTAAGGAATTGCTTGCTAAAGCTGATGATGAGATGAGTATTCGTGCTGCAGTTGCAAACTTGCTTCAGAAAAATAATGCATAGATGTAAGATTCTCAATCACATATTTATGCATTGGATCAATTTGCAATTCAATTCAATTGGATGATGTTAGATTTATCCTTTTGGATATGTACTGTTTGTAGAAGATATTGAATGTTTCCAACATCTTTTCTTTTAATGTAGAATGGTCAAGTAATCCAAGATAAAGGAGAAATAAAGAAATGAATGAAAAAGTGAGATGGAACAAAAATGGTTGGAGAAGGAGTTGAAAAGGGAGAAGGTTCAACAGGTTAGTTGGAATGTTATGGAAGAATGCATGTTTTAAAAGCCAGGGTTTGGAGTTTTTACAACATTTTTTATTACCTTTGTAGGAAAAGGAACAAGCTCGTGCTCAAAAGGAAGCCATCATTCAAGTAATATTCCAAGGCTACATTACTTTCTTTGATTGCTCATTGAAACACATTTGCATGATTTATTAATCCAGTTGTTGATGCAACTGTGAAAGTGAGAAGTTAGTAATATCAACTTTCTTTGTTAGATTATTACAACTACGAGGACATGTTATCCTATATTGATTTTATCGTTTTCTATTTATTCTGTTTCATCAAGTTATTTATCAAAATTTTCCGTCTTTTACTTCTGTAGTATATGTGGAATATACTTGTCTTTACATTACAGCTAAACTTTCAAATTCAAGTAGGAAACCTCTTTTTCAAATTTAATATTTATACCATTCCAATAGGGAAACACTTATGATCTTTGTTCCATAATGACACCATATACAGTTGCTAACATCTTTAGTTTCCTTGAACTAGGAGAAGGAAAAGAAACAGAAGCAAGAGGAGGAAAAAAAAGAACAGAAGCGATGTGAAAAGGAAGAAGTCAAGATGAAAAAGCAACTTGCATTACAAAAACAGGCCACAATGATGGACTAATTTCTTAAAAAAGACACACCTAACACTCAAATAGTGCCCACTGTATTGAATGAAACAATTTATAACTTTTTGCAGGAAAATGCACAGATTTGCAGTGGCGTTATGTTGTAAATGGATAAAATATTACTGAAAGCATCATAGATAGAGATAGGGGATATTCTAAGGTTGATGTTCTAGATTTTTATAAATGTCTAAATGTGGCATGAATATGTGGTATTCTTTCTATATTCTAAGTACTTTGAGTTGAATCGATTTGATTGTACGATGTACTTAGGTCACACTTGGTATCTTGGTGCCATCTTAATTGGTGCACTTCTGCATAAAGACATCTAATCTTGGGTATTTGGTGTAAACCCAAAGTTGCATTGTTTAATGAGCTTCAGTTGCAGGGGGCATCTGCTGAAGCTGTAGCGCTGCCAAAATTGAAATCCTCTATAAACAAAAAATGGACGTATAGTGACGTTGAATATCATGAGTTCATGTCAAAGAGCCTTGTAAATGACTGGGAAGAAGTTTTGAGTGAATGTTTTCCTTGCAATAATGGGAATACCATTGTACATAGAGAAAATAGGATTCACAATGAGAGAAGAAAGCTTTTTCAGTTTGATCATAGCCATAGACCTGCTTATTATGGAACCTTCTCAAAGAATAGGTGAATATACTTTGCATAATTTTAAAGAAATAGGTTGTGTTTTAATTTTGATAGCCCATGATGAGGAACATATGAAAAAAATTGAAGCTCATGGATTCTTAATATTGCAATAGACAAGAGGGAAAGTTTTGTTTCTGACTCTTTGTTTTTGATGCAGTGGTCACATTGGGCATCGAAATCCTTTCAAGAAGGACTCTTATTTGGGCTATGAGAATGATAGTGATGAAGAATGGGAAGAGGTACTCATCACTAAATCTCTTTGGTAAGAGTATTTGTAGTATTTTTAATAACTTTCTTAATTTGTTAAAAATTTCAGGAATATCCCAGGGAAAGCCTTTCTGGTTGTGACAAGGATGATGAGGAAGAAAATAATGAGGTTGACATAGATAAGTTTAAATCTAAGGAAGATGATGACAGTGATGGGTTTTTTGTACTTGATGGATATCTTTTTGAAGATGAGGTGAATTATACAGAAAAAAGTTATTTGATGGGGTTCTTTATTCTTGAGTACATAAAAAGCCTTTGTTGTTATTTTAGTATTTCATGTTGCAATTTCCAAGTTTTATTTGGGGTAATTGAAGGCTCATCCCCTTGTTTTAGTTTTTCTTGTTCCAATGTCCTATTTTTATTGGGGTAATTGGGGGTTCATTCCCTTGTATTGTTGCTGGAATTTACCTCAAAAGCAAGGTTATTATAGAAGTATATAAGTTGAAAGCAATCATTTAATTATTTAGGGGACATATATAGTTGAATATATTTATTAGCCCTGCTGACTATTAGTAATCTGTCCAACTGTGCATCTAATGGAGTTAGAGGATGGGATCTTAATGGAGCAGTTGCTGCAAGTCCTATTAGAAGAGACCATGGGAAAGCTACATGAAGTTTTGTACTAATAGAGGATAAGGATATGAAACACTCTATAGATAGATTGAAGGTCTGCTTGACATTAATTATCCTTATTGATCCATCTATACATAGCCTACAATTATTCTCATGATTTGATGCAATCCAATGTTTAAAATGCTAACTACCTTTGAAGTCTAACATAGTTGCAATAGATGTTGCAGACTATGGGAGGTAGCAACCTTGAAATCTCTGGTTGTTACTTTCAAGTGGCTTTAAAATTTCTTCATGGTGCTTCATTATTGGAGCCTTACAATTCTGACAATGCAAAGCATGGAGAAACAAATCAGGCTATGAAGGTCTATACATATAGTGCCAAGCTCTGTGAGTAAGTCTCATAATCTCTTAGAGTTTGAGTTGAAATTTTGATCCATTTTTTTCATTAGTCAATCTAGATGTGAGCACATTGTATTAGCTTTACTTTTGGAAATTTCTCATGCAATTTTGAAATATAGTCATGTTGATTCCAATATTGATAAGTTAGCTTCTCTATTACCTTTACAGGTTTTGTGCCTTAACATATGAGAGAAACAAAGAAATGGCAGATGTTGCCTTGGCATATAAATGCATGGGGTAGCACACATGAGGGTTGTGATATCTAAAACTTCATGTTTAGACAACAACATTCAAGTTTTATAGAAGAAGAAACAAGCGTGAGAGATATGATAGAAATTTTGTTCGAAATACTTTAAAGGCCATCAAGAATATTGAGAAAGTTTGTGTTAGCAGAGAAGTTAAATTATGGGAGAACAGGTTTGTCTCAGTCTCTTCAACTTTCCTTGTAAAAGAGTCAAGGGATAAAAACTGAAAATCAGCTAATCGGTTATCTTCTAATTGTTGTTTATTATAGCACCTGTGTGTCCAAATACAGTAGAACCAACATACAACATTTGTCTGTTCTCAAATCTTACCTTCGTTGTGGTGATTTTTTTCCTATCTTTATTACTTTTCTTGTGTTGCACTTCTGGAGTGCCCTTGGTTCTGATAATTCTTTGTATCATTCTAGTTGTGGCTATATCTAAGGCAGGTTGACTAGAGATAAACTTATAAACATGATTGAATGTTTCACATTGATTTTCATACAAAATGTGTCAACTATAATGTTGGGTATTATTTTATTATTTCATTCAACTCTTTTTGAAATATGTGTTGAATTTATTTTGCTTGCTTATTTTGGTATCCTTCAGACTTCTATAAAAATATGTTTGATTTTCTAGAATTGGATGATATGGTAGCTTATGCTTTGCAACACTCAGTCTGAAATCTTTCGCTTTCATGTATTTTTATATTGTCACTGATAGATTGTTTTATGAATGGCAAGGTTTTCTTACCTTATTTGACTTTTACTTTTATTGATTTCATATAAAGATGTTTTTCTCATATATTCAGGCATGCCAAGAGATATTCCATAAATTAATTGACTTAATTGGTATCACATCCATCATAGAGGTATTATGTTCTCTCTAGTAACATGGATGGATATGCTAGATAGGGAAAATTGTACATATCTCTCAAGATTTAGTTTATCATAAATACTAGTTACTGGTAAGTTGTAATAATAATAATTATCTAGTTTGTAGATTGCTATCTATCATAAATTTGTTTGAATATCATCATTTTCAAGGACTAACAACTTCTTAAAGGGTGCTAGCTCAATGGTAGAGCGCCTGCCTAATTATAGGCAGGAGGTTGGTGGTTTGATCTTTCAGTGCCTTATCATAAATGTGTGACTACAAAAATGACTAAATTCGCATATATACGACTATTAGTAGTTAGTTTCCTGTATCTTAGTCGTATTTAGCTTAGTCATTAATATGTTATCATCTGGTATTTTATTTATTCGTATATTTGGTCATTAATTGTTGCAATCAGTGACTAAATTAGTGACTAAATCAATAACTAAATCCATGACTAAATCCATGACTAAATCAATGACTAAATCATTGACTATCAATGACTAAATAAATGACTAATAAGTCAAGCTATTAATGACTAAGTGAAATACGACTAGCTATAAGATAGTAGAAATTAGCTACTATTAGTCGTCGACTCAAAAATAGTCGTTTATAGCCTGATTTTAATCATTTTTTTAGTCATTAATTTCTCATTTTGTACTAGTGAATGCTTCCGTAGGTTATCATGGAAAGGGGTCAGTAAGATTATTAAAACAAATCATCATCATCGACACCAATTTCCTGATCTTACGCAAAGGGAAGTTGATTTAGCCTATGGTTTAAAAGATAAAAAGGCAAGTAAATTGTTTACTCGCATATTTCTAGTTACTTTCGATTTTTTCAATGTATTTGGCTTGTTTAAGTTTTCAAGTATATTTTCAAATTCCTATATGATGTTTATTAATTCACAATGTATTTTTTACTTGTTGTCAATGTTGCAGTTGAAACATCACAAGGCTATGTGGTATAATGGTTGTAAATTTCGTATCAAAATGTTGGATGAAAAGATGAAAACCTTGGATTGTGGGATAACTGCAGTGTTTAAGGTCACCAATGTTTCCTCTAGAAGTGACATACATCCAGAAGAAACTGAGAATAGGTACTATGGGAATTTGGAGGACATAATTGAGTGTCATTTTAATTCCCTTAAAATAGTTTTGGTGGAGGTGAAGTGGTACAGGCAACTGATGCATGAACATGATCTTGAAAGAACTATTATTGAGCATGCCAATGGATTTACCATGGTTAATACAAAGGTATTTGAACCGAGTACAGAGGCTTATGTTCTTCCAAGTCAATGTGAGCAAGTATTTTACTCAGAGGTACTAGGTAAAGTAGGTTGGTCATACATTTCTAGATATGATCCAAGAAGGAGACAAGTAAAGCATAATCATGTAGATGATGAAGATAATCACGGAGAAGAAGAAGATGATGATGATTCGGATCTGGAGCAGGTGGCTGTAGTCGATGTGTTAGATGGAGAAGTTGAATAGGTTGAGCATCCAAATGTAGTAGAGGATTATCTCATTGACGATGTCGATGACTTTATTAGTGAATATGCCATTGATGATGATGTTGATGTGAATGATCCTTTCATCAATATGTATTTTGAACCAGATCCTGATACAGAAGTTGAGTTGGATGAAGAAGAAGATGAATGATATTTAATTGTTGAATAGTAGAGGCACGTGTTTATATATTTTATGTCATGATGATATTTATATGTTTTTATTTCCAAATGCCTTTTCAACTTTCTGATTTTAACACTTAGACAATTTTTTGTTCTTAATATGAAAAATAATATTTTTCCTACTTTTGGAAAATTTCTGAAAAATGGGTCTCAAATATCCCTTAAGATCTCTCAATCTGTGATACCTATGTAAAAACTAAGATAGGTTTTTGTGGAAATTGAACCCAGTGATAGAATAATTACACTCACAACAATTATCAATTGTACATGCAAAATCACTCACAAAAGAGACTGAATATGGAGCTGAACACTAAACTGTATTAACTCAGTGTACAATAGCCAACCCTGTAACATCATAGGCTGCTGCAATAAATATTTACATAAGGGATTTGAATGCATGAGGAGGCAATTCGAATCTAGTCAAAAGCAGGCTTACTAAAATTAAGCAAATCCCCCATAGGTGCATAAAGTAGTTTCCAAAACAGTCAAGGAGCTCACGAATTGGAAAAATCACTTAGGAAAGCTAAAAGGTGATGGAAGGACAACTCATACATGCTTTTCATAGGAGAAAAGAGTGGACGATGTGGAGGACAAAAAACTAGTTAACCTCACCTAGTCAAACTTTCCCAATTGCCTTAAAGCACTGAAAAAGCAGGCAATAAAGCAGAAAAAGTAGAAGGGCACCTAGGAGGCCAGGAATAAAGCAGATTTGATTCCTTAAGGTTTCCCAAGTGCTCCATGAGTCAAAATTAGCAATTTTGACCACTATCGATGTGTAGATGACAACTTGCATATGATGGAACATAGAAACTAGGCAAATACGACAAAAAATGGATTAATTAATGTCTAAGGTAGCTAACTATGGGTTTATTATTCTAACACCCCCCCTTAATCCTGACTTATGGGTAATATATCAGAAAATTATAGGGCCTAGCAACAAGGCTTAGTCACCCTTTACATACTGCATGTCCATTTAACCAAGGAAAGAGGCAAAAACCCAGTGGGAAAATCCTCCCTTAAACATGGACTGTAAAACAAAATTTGGAAATCTTGTCTTCACTCATGCTTCATAGCATGATCAGCAATCCCCAACAGTGATTTGAGATTGCTGAAGGTCTTCTCACAAAATTCTTTGGTGAAGATATCAACTATTTGTTCTGAAGATGAACAAAAGAGTAGGTGAATGGTGCCATCATGCACAAGCTCTCTGATGTAGTGCATATGGATCTCAATGTGTTTGGTTCTCTTCTTCTGAAATGGATCATTGCATATTTGAATGGTACTCTGATTATCATAGTATATAGTAGTTGAGTATTCTGATTCGAAGCCACACTCTCCAAGTAACCCCTGCAACCATAAACATTGAGTTGCTACATTTACAACTCCTCTGTACTCTGCCTCTGTAGATGAGAGTGCAATGGCACTCTGTTTCTTGCTTGAATAGCTGATTGGCCCTTCTGCAAGCATGAACACATATACTGATGTGGAATTTCTGTCTGTGCTATCACCTGCCCAATCACTGTCAGTAAACCCAATCAAATCAAGATCAGATTTTTCTTTATAGAAGATCCCATGTGTCCTTGTTCCCTGAACAAAGTTAAGGATCCTTTTGGCTGCTTTCCAATGGATCTCATGAGGCTGATCCATGTATCTAGAATCCACACTTACTGCATAAGAAATATCAGGTCTAGTATGTGTAATATACAACAAACATCCAATCAATTTCCTATACAGTGTATTGTTTACCATAGGGGAAGAATCAACTTCTTCAAGCTTCACTCCTGAAAGGAAAGGAGTCTTGCTTGGCTTGCAATCCTTCATTCTAAATTTGTTCAGCAAATCCAAGGCATACTTGGACTGGTTCAACTTGATTACATCTTTGTTTTGAGCAATTGCAAGCCCCAAGAATTGGCTTAAGAGCCCCAAATCTATCATGGAGAAGGCTTGGTTCATTGCACCCTTCAAGGAAGCAATTTCATCCTTTGAGCTTCCTGTAATGAGGAGGTCATCAACATATAACACAATGATCATTAATGAACCATTAATTAACTTCAAATATACATTTGTATCTGATTTGCACCGAACAAAATTCAGTGATAGCAAGAAGCTATCAATCTTGGCATACCAAGCCCTGGGGGCTTGCTTTAGCCCTTACAATGAATTTCTCAACCCGCACACAAGAGATGGGTTAGTAGAAAATCCTTGAGGCTGATGCATGTATATCTCTTCATTGAGATCTCCATTTAGGAAGGCACACTTTACATCCATGTGATGTACCTCCCATTGCTTTGAAGTTGCAATGGCTAAGGCTATCCTGTTGGAGTCCATCTTTGCCACTGGTGCAAAGGTCTCATTGTAATCTATGCCATGAACCTGTGAGTAGCCCTTGGCTACCAATATAGCCTTGTACTTCAGAGGTGAACCATCAGCAGCAAATTTGGTCTTGTACTCCCACTTACACTTAACTGGCTTCTTCCATGGGGGAAGATCAACCAGCTCCCAAGTGTTTCTCTTCTGGAGTGAGTTGAACTCTTCCTTCATGGCTTCTTGCTATCTTGGATCTCCTGATACATATTCATATGTATGAGGATCTGATTCCACCATCAAATAGCATTTCTTAGCAAACATAAGATCCTTCATGCACAGAGCACTCTCAAATTGAGATCTAGTCCTCCTAGGGTCATTGGGATTCCCAACTAGCTCTCCTGCTGCATGAATGGTCTTGGCTTCCCATTTTGGCCTTGTAGGGATGTTAGGATCTGCAATAAACTCATCACTACCAGACATATCAGAATCAGCATGTTCAACAATCTCTTCACTTACTTTTAGAGGATTTGGTAGTGAAGAGGCTTCTCCAACTTCCACTGCTGCTAGGGGTTCTTCTTGAAACTGAACACACCTTTCAATGAAGGATTTGTTTGTGCTCAAATTGATCAGATTGTACCCTTTTTAATATTTAGAGTACCCAAAAAATAGACACTCTTGGCTTTGGGGCTGCAAATCCTTTCTCTTTTCTGTTGGAATTCTAGCCCAAGCCTTTGAGCCAAAAATCCTGAAATGGGTCACATCTGGCTTGTGCCCACTCCATGCTTCGAAAGGAGTCATACCATCAAGCTGTTTATGAGGCACCCTATTTTGGATATAGGCTGCACAGTTTATAGCTTCATCCCAGTACTTTGGTGGCAAAGTTTTGGCCTCCATCATGCATGTTGCCATCTCCTTCAGTGATCTGTTCTTCCTCTTAGCAACACCATATTGCTGTGGTGTGTATGCTGCATATGAATACCTGCATCTGCACAATATTGAATAAACTTAGAATTGACATACTCACCACCATTTTCATATCTAAGGACCTTGATTTTCCTCCCATACTGGTTTTCAACCAAAGCCTTAAAGACTTTGAAGAGGCCAAAAACTTCAGACTTATGTTTCAGGAAGTAAAACCAGCAATACCTGGAAAAGTCATCTATGAAAGTCAATGCATATTTGGCCTGACTCATGGAAATATGAGGGAATGGGCCAGCAACATCACTGTGGATCAACTCGAGGGGTGCATAGGTTCTGTCATGACTAGCTCTCTCAAATTTATGCTCTGGGTGTTTTCCTAGGATACAACCTTGGCAGACTCCTTTGGAAAATTTTATCTTTGGTAACCCTATGACCATCTATTTTTCACTAAGATCAGAAAGATACTTGTAATTTAGGTGGCCAAATATTTCATGCCAAATCTTGCTTGCCTCATTAGCATGAATCAGAAGAGCAGAGGGGTTTGAGTAGGGTAGGAAGTGTGAGAACATGTATACCTTCGAAGTATGATTTGCAACTCCTTTTGCAATGACTTTACCACTTGAGATCTCTGTGATATCAACTTCATCAGGGGAGAATATGACCTTCTTTGGAGACCCAATGTGAGTCATCTGATACACTGCTAAGAGGTTGGAGGCAAGACCAGGAACATACAACACATTGCTGAACTGACCATGATCAAGATCAATCCTCTCTTTGCCCAAACTTTCAGTGAGAGAGTCATCTCCCAGTATTTTTGGTGGACCTTTCAACATGTCAAGTGAGGATAATGCCTCCTTGGTCGAAACCATATGTATTGAAGCTCCAAAATCAATGATGAAACTAGGTGAGCTTGATGTGCCAGCAACCAATGCATGAACTCTCTCTCTATCTTCTTAACTTGATCCTCCTTCTCTCTTCTTTGAGCTGTCTGGAAGGGAGATGCCATTCTTCTCCAGGAGTTGGGTCAACATGTCTATTTGCTTCTTCATGCAGAAGCTCTCAGTATGATTTCCCTTACTACAGTATGCGCACTTGCTCATTTCTCCTTTATTCTTCTTCTTCTGGTAGTTCTTATTGGAACCTTGAGGATCCTCTGGAGACTTGTTCTTGTCTCTCTTTTGCTCGGGTGGATTTTTAGCTTTCTTTTTGCTTTTTGAATCCACCCTCAAATCTCCAGCAACCAGAGCTTGGTATTGGGATGGTTTGATGGTGCCCATCATCACCAGCTTGTCTTGTTCTTATGTGAGAGATTCCATGAAATTTGCAAGGCTAGGCATCTTCCAGGTTCGAGGTGTCAACTTTGTGGCATAGAAGGTCGAAAAAAACACTGAATAGTTAGGGCCAAGCTTCGAGAGTATGGCCAAGACCAGCTGATCATTCTTCTTTTCGATCCCACACTGTTTTAGCTGGAAAACAAGTGCTTTAAACTTGGAGAAATATAGTTGCAGGGATTCAAAGCTATTTGGAATCAGGGAGATTAGTTCATTTTCGATTTGATGTCCCCTCATCTCATTTGTATTTCCAAAAAGATCAACAAGCTTCTCCCATACTTCATTCGGTGATGTCAATCCATCAATATGGAAAAGGAAGTATTTGGAAATACTCAGACACAAGAGACCATATGCCTCATCCCTCATGTTGTGCCATTTTATCTTCTCTGCAGCTGCATTGGGCTCTGCTTTTGTTGCCATAGTCACTCTATAGAGGCCTTTTTCTCTCAACAGTATCTCCATCTCTGCTTTCCATTCAAAGAAGTTGAAGGGAGTCAAGATGATCTTCTAAGATTGATCCATAGCTCAGAAATTGTCCCTACTGTCAGTAGAAGGCTCCCAGTCACTGATGTCGAACCTGCAAAAAAAATTTGAAGGAGAGAAATCGATCTACAATGGCTCTGATACCATGTGGAAATTGAACCCAGTGGTAGAACAGTTACACTCACAACAATTATCAATTGTACATGCAAAATCACTCACAAAAGAGACTGAATATGGACCTGAACACTAAACTGTATTAACTCAGTGTACAATAGCCAACCCTGTAACATCATAGGCTGCTGTAATAAATAATTACATAAGGGATTCGAATGCATGAGGAGGAAATTCGAATCTAGTCAAAAGCATGCTTACTAAAATTAGGTAAATCCCCCATAGTTGCATAAAGTAGTTTGCAAAACAGTCAAGGAGCTCACGAATTGGCAAAAGCACTTAGGAAAGCTAAAAGGTGATGGAAGGACAACTCATACATCCTTTTCATAGGAGAAAAGAGTGGAGGATATGGAGGACAAAAAACTAGTTAACCTCACCTAGTCAAACTTTCCCAATTTCCTTAAAGCACTGAAAAAGCAGGCAATAAAGCAGAACAAGTAGAAGGGTGCCTAGGAGGCCGGGAATAAAGTAGATTTGATTCCTTGAGGTTTCCCAAGCGCTCCATGAGTCAAAATTAGCAATTTTGACCACTATGGATGTGTAAATGACAACTTTCATATGATGGAACATAGAAACTAGGCAAATAAGACAAAAAATGGATTAATTAATGTCTAAGGTAGCTAACTATGGGTTGATTATTATAACAGTTTTTGTGTATGATGATCATGATGATCGATGCATAGTGTAAGGGTATGGTAGGGGCTCTAGGTTCTTGGACTCCATGAGTAGTCACCATCTTGGAGCCCGTGATGACTTGTCAGGATCCCTACCTTCTGGAAGAAGCAATAATGATCATTGATTGACATTTTAAGAAGATGACAATTTGTCTGTTTATAAACATAATTTTTTAATTTGTTCGCATGAAGGACATATGTATGATTGTGGGATTAAGAATTGCATGTTATTTCGGCTAGTAGTAAAGACTGCCATTCTTATTAGAGTTTTGGCATAATTCCAATTCTGGAGGATCACCAAAGCTAGTAAAACCCCTGAAAAAAAAAGACAATTTTTTTGCATGAAGACATGATTAGAATGAATCATTCACAATGGAACAAAATTAAATAGACAAATTTGTAATGTTTTTATAATTTTTTTTTATGAAGAGGTGTGATATTTATGAAGAGTCAAATAGAATTTGTGCAAAGTGCATATGCAAGCAAAGAATTGATTTGTTGCTGAAAACCTCTTTGGGGGCGGAATTTGTGAGCCTGAAAATCAGTCTGCAGGGAGAATTTGTGAGCCTGAAATACAGGACACGTGCATCACCTCACATCTGCTTCAAACTTGGATAACCATGACCAAAATTCAAACAGGGGTGTCCAACATGAAGAGTGTAGCTGAAATGTGGGCATCGTCCTTTGTAACTCTAGTTGAAACGTAGTCATCCATAGATGATAGGGTAACAGTAAAAAAATTCTAGGAGAATTCTGATGCATGGAGAGATGCAAAGATGTGGCCACCATGTATGGAAACTATCCTAAGGAAAGCATAAGTTTTCAAATTTTTGTGGGAATTTTTAGTTATGTTGATTTTTAGAATAATCAACCCATAGTTACCTATCTTAGACATTAATATAATTATTTTTGTCTTATTACCTAGTTTCCTAGATTCCATTCTATGCTAGTTGCCTTCTACAAGTCCTAGAAGTCAACACATGCTAAAACTGAGTCATGGAGCACTTGGGAAATATCCTGGAAACCCAATTTAGTATGTCTAATTTATTCCAGATCCTCCAAAGTGCATATCTTCTTTTTCTGAAAAGCTACCTTGTTTTATTCTAATTTAAGGCAAAAGGAAAATCTAGACTAGGTGTAGTTGACTAGTTTTTTTCCCACATCATCCTCCCTCCTTTTGTCCAAATAAAAGAATGTATGAGTTTTCTTTCCATCCCTATTTATATTTCCCACTTGACTTAGAAAATTCATGAGCATCTTCATAGATTTGGAAACTGCTTTATGTGCTTATGGGGGATTTGAGTAGATTTAGTAAGCCTACTTTTTGACTATTTCGAACGGCATATTTATGCATTCAATTCTCTCAGGTAATGATATATTGCAGTAGACTATTAATTCATAAGTTTGGCTATTGTACACTTATTGAATACAGATTAGTGTTAGGCTCTGATTTCAGTCTCCTTTGGTGTGAATTTTGCATGTTTGATTAGCAATTTTGTGAGTGTAATTGTTCTATCTCTTGGGTTCAATTTCCACATGATATCAAAGCCTTTGTACATAAATTTATATCCTTCCTTATTTCTATTGTAGGTTCGACATCTTGACTGGGATTGCATTCAACTGACTGGAGGGCACAATTTTTGAGCTATGGACCAATCTCAGAAGATCATCTTCACTCCATTCAATTTATTTGAGTGGAAAGCTAATATGGAGATATTGTTGAGAGCAAAAGGTCTCTACAGGGTGACTATGGAAACTGAGGTAGATCCCAATACAGCTGTAGAGAAAATTAAATGGCACACCAGGAGGGATGATGCCTATGGTCTTTTGTGTCTGAGCATTTCAAGAGACCTCCTCTTCCATCTTAATGGATTGACATCACCTAATGAAGTGTGGGAGAAGCTATAAGATATTTTTGGAAATATAGAAGAGATGAGAGGGCATCAAATGAAGAATGATTTGATCTCCTTGAGTCCTAGTAGCTTCAAATAATCGCAACTCTACTTTTCCAAGTTTAAGGCCCTTGTTTTGCAGTTGAAACAGTTTGGGATTGAAAAGAAGGAAGATCAACTAGTTTTGGCCATAATCTCTAAGCTTGGTCCTAACTATTCAGTGTTTATTTCTACCTTCCATGCCACCAAGTTGACAGATCGATCCTGGAAGATGCGTAATCTTGCAGAGTTCATGGAATCCCTCACATAGGAGCAAGATAAGTTGGTGATGATGGGCACCATCAAACCTTCCAAAGACCAAGCTTTGGCTGCTCGAGATTCAAGGGTGGATTCAAAAAGAAAGAAAAAAGATAAAAAGCCACCTCAACAAAAGAGAGACAAGAGCAAGTCTCGAGAGGAGCCCCAAGTTTCCAAGAAGAACTCCCAGAAGAATAAGAACAAAGAAAAAATGAGCAAGTGTATATACTGCAGTAAGGGCTATCATCCTAAAAGCTCTTGTATGAAGAAGAAAATTGACATGTTGACCCAACTCCTGGGGAATAATAACATCTCCCTTCCTGATTTCTCAAAGAAGAGGGAAGGAGGATCAAAATTAGAGGATAGAGAGAGAGTACATCCCTTGGTTGCTGGCACATCAAGCTCACCTAGCTTCATCATAGACTCCGAAGCTTCTAGAAATATGCTTTTTACAAAAGAGACATTCTCCTCTCTTGACATGTCGAAGGGTCCACCAATAGTTTTTGGAGATGGCTCTCTCATTGATAGTTTGGGGAAGGGAAGGATTGATATTGACCATGGTAAGTTCAATAATGTGTTGTATGTTCCAAGTCTTTCCTCTAATCTCTTGTCAATGTATCGGATGACTCATATTGGGTCTCCAAATAAGGTCATATTCTCCCATGATGATTTTGAAATCACTGATATTTCGAATTGTAAAGTCATAGAAAAAGGTGTGTTGGAGACATTTACTATCATACATACTCTTCAGTCAAATTGGCCTAGTTAAACCACTATCCTAAGTTTAATTGACATCAAGGAGCATTAATTACCATCATCCCAGTCACTCCAACGCCTACCTACAGTCAAGGAGGCTAACTTAGCCTTTCCTACAGTCAAGGAGGCTAACTGGAGCACTCCAGGGGTGATCTGGTTGACATTCATGCACCTAATTGCTAACTGGGGGTTACTTTCAGTTCAACCAATCAGTTACAGTCAGTTAAGGCGCATCCATGCATTAAATATATTATTTAATCATTATTTGTTGATTATTTTATTATTATTTAATGAACTGGAGTGAACTAGGGGCCTTCACCAACTTCTGATGGTCAGTTCAGCTTCAGTTAACCTCATCAAGGTTTATTGGAGTCATGCAGTACTAGCACTTGATGGTTGGTTGCTATGACATGTGTTTGATCTCCTTCAGTTGAGATTAAGTCATTTATTGCACTCCAACTTCAGTTAGGATTGGTGAGTCAATTAAGGTTTTTTTGTCAAGTGGTTAACTGAGTGGTATTGCATGGCAAAGAGTCAGTTAAGCTAGACTCACTCATTGAGTTAAGCCATTGCTATGCATGGAATTGTAATCCTTTATTGTTTATATAATATACAGAGAGGAAACTTATTTAGTTCCTGAAAATTTCCAATTCATGAGTAATTGTTAATAATTCTTTGATGAGATTGAATCTTAGTTCCTAGATCAATGTGAAGAATTAATATGGTATCAGAGCTATGGCAGGACAAAGATCAATTTCTCCATGAAATGTGAGCAATAGCTCAATTCTTTTATTTTTCCCTTTATGTTTTGATTTTCAGGTTTCTACAGGTGAAGCATTCGCTACAAGCAAATCCAGATGGCCTCCTCAGCAGCCTCCTCCGTACCTATGTTGACTCCATACAATTTCTACACATGGAAAATCAGAATGGAACATCAGCTAAGAGGCAAAGGACTCCACAGAGTCACCATGGACACTGAACCGGAGCCTGGATCCGCCATAGAAAAATCAAGATTCTTCAACAAAAAGGATGAAGCCTTCGGTTTCTTATGCCTCTCTATTTCTGATGAACTTCTCTTCCATCTTACGGATCTGAATACACCAAAATAAATATGGGACAAATTGGAATCACTGTATGGAAAGCATGATGACATGAGAGTTTATCAACTCGAAAATGAACTCATGTCTCTCCAACCTTCCAATTTCGAGACTCTGAATGATTTCTTTACAAAGTTCAAGAATATAGTTTTTCTCTTGAAGCAATGCAAAGTGGAGAAGGAAGATGATCAGCTCATCTTAGCCATCCTCTCCAAACTCTGGGCTGATTATTCAGTTTTTGTTTCTACATTCCGTGCAGGGAAGCTCACAACTCCCAAATGGAAGATGCCTACACTCGATGCCTTCATTGAGTCCTTAACTTGTGAACATGACAAGCTTGTCCAGATGGGGATCATCCGATCTTCCCGTGACCAAGCCCTCCATGTCACGGGGCCCAAATATGTGAAAGGTAAAGGTAAGCAGCAGAAAAATCAGAAAACTAAATTTGATACTCCAAAGCCTAGATTTGAAAATCAGCAGCATGATGAATCTTCCAGCACAAGGAAGAACAAAGGAAAAGGGCACAATGGGAAAGAAAGAGCCAGGTGTTCTTACTGCGGGAAGGGTTGTCACCCTGAACATGTCTACATGAAGAAAAAGCTTGATGAAGCAGCCTCTCTCCTTGAGAGGAATCACATCAATCTTCCGGAGAGCTTTCAGAGGAGAGATCAACAAGACCTGGAACCACAGCATGAGAAAGGTCATGCCCTCATGGCAAGCACTTTGAAGTCAAAATCACTGCTGATTGACAGTGGAGCTTCGAATCACATGATGGCTGAAAAAGAATCCTTGGAGACCAGCAAATCCATCCCCATCCACTTGGGAGATGACTCCACCATCATTTCCAAAGGACAAGGTACTATAAATCTAGAAAATGGTTTTTTTTCTAATGTTTTGTATGTACCATCTCTAGCAGCAAATCTCCTTAGTGTATATCAAATAACACATACAGGAATGCCTAAGAGGGTCTCTTTCAGCCCAAATGATGTTGAGATAACAGAAATTTCATCCGGGAAACTCATTGCAAATGGCCATGCAAATCATCATGCAAAAGCCTATGAGTTTTCTCACTTTGTTGCGGATGAAAAGCCCACCGCTTTGCTAACTCATGGAAATGAGGTAAGTAGGATATGGCATGAAAGGTTTGGCCATCTTAATTTCAAATATTTGCAGCAATTACAGAAACATTCCATGGTTGAAGGCCTTCCGGTCATCAAGGCAACTACGTGAGTCTGCAAGGGCTGTGTGATTGGAAAGCACCCTGAGCACAAGTTCGATCGGGGGAAGGCAAACCGAGGTACAAGCATATTGGGGATGATACATTCTGATATCAGTGGTCCAATTCCTGTCACATCCATGAATGGATCAAGGTACCTCCTTACCTTTATTGATGATTTTTCCAGGTATACATGGGTTTTCTTCCTCAAAAAGAAATCAGAGGTATGTGAAAAATTTTCTGAATTGAAGGCTTTGATCGAAAATGCCTTTGGGCTTAAGATCAAGATAATGAGATATGATAATGGAGGGGAGTATGTCAGTAATGAGTTGCTGTCCATATGCTCCCAAAGTGGTATTCAGGTCCAACATTCAATTCCCTACACTCCCCAACAGAACGGTGTAGCGGAAAGAAAGATCTGATCTCTCAAAGAGATGACCACCTGCATGTTGGAGTCAAAGAAGCTTGCTGCAAATTTATGGGATGAAGCCATGCATGCTACAGCATACATTCAGAACAGGGTGCCACATTCATCAGTGAAAGGTAAGACTCCTTTCTAAGCATACTTTGGACACAAGCCAGATGTGTCTAACCTACGGGTGTTTGGGTCCACTGCATGGGCCCGAATTCCGCTTGATAAAAGAAGGGCTTTGCAACCGCAGAGCATAGAATGTCTGTTTATTGGATATCCTGATGAATATAAAGGATTCAAGCTGCTGGAAATCAATACCAAACAGATCATCATCGAGAGAAGTGTCAAGTTCGATGAGCCTCTTCAGGAGGTGGAACTAGTGGAGGGGAAAACTGCTGAAATTCCTTCCTATTCCACTGAATATTTGGATGATGAAATTGGGGATGATGACCCTTATTTGGATCCTCTGATTTCTGATATCAGTGTGCCATAGACATCAGATACTGAATCATAACCTGAAGTGCAAAAACATCTTCCTACATGGGCCCGACAGACACTCTCTTCCACAGGAGACAACATTGGAAATCCGGATGATCCAAGGAGAACCAGGTTTGATTTCCAAAGAGCAGGTATTGCACTTTCTTGTTATGATATTTTTCTGTCCGAAACTTGCTATTTGATGATTAGTTCAGATCCAAAATCCTACTACCATGCTCGGAAGGATCCGAGATGGCAAGTTTCCATGGATGAAGAGATGAATTCTCTTCAGAAAAACACTACTTGGGAGCTAGTTTCTCTTCCTCCGGGAAGGAAATTGGTTCAATGCAAGTGGGTGTTTCAGACAAAGGTTGCTGCTGATGGAAGCACCTGCAAATATAAGGCAAGGCTGGTAGCAAAAGGTTTCTCTCAGGTCCAAGGAGTGGACTACCATGAGACCTTTGCACCGGTTGCAAAAATGGACTCCATCCGCCTTGTTTTGGCTATTTCCGCATCCAAGCACTGGGAGGTGCATCACATGGATGTTAAGTCAGCCTTTCTACATGGAGATCTTCATGAAGAGATATACATGAAGCATCCTAAAGGTTACATCACTGATCCATCTTTGGTTTGCAAGATAAAGAAGTCATTATATGGTTTAAAACAGGCCCCAAGAGAGTGGTATTCCAAGATGGATGCCTTCCTTCTCTCGCAAAACTTTCAGTGATGTAGATCAGATCCAAATGTGTATTTACAGCAGCACGATGATCATATTATTATTATTGTTTTATATGTTGATGACTTACTAATCACAGGTAGCACAATTGCCTCCATTTCAGCCATCAAAATTGCTCTCCACAATGCCTTTGAAATGAGTGATTTGGGGCTTCTAAAACAATTTTTGGGGCTCGAAATTGAGAAAAATTCTGATGGGATTATGGTCACTCAGTCAAAATACATTTCAGACCTGTTATTCAAGTTTAACATGGCTGAATGTAGGCCTGCACCATTCCCTTTCCTTTCAGGGATCAGCCTTGAAGAAGGAAAAAGCACACCTCCCATGGACTCCACTATCTATCGACAGCTAATTGGTAGCTTGTTGTACTTGACACATTCTAGGCCTGATATTTGTTATGCCATGAATGCTGTATCAAGATACATGCAGCAGCCTCATGATATTCATTGGAAGGCAACCAAGCGGATCCTCCAGTACATTCAGGGAACCAGGACCTACGGCATTCACTATGCTGCAGATTCCGAGCTAGAGCTGGTTGGATACACAGATTCCGATTGGGTGGGTGATTCTATTGATCGGAAGTCAAATTACGGATATGTATTCATGTTTGGTGGTGGCCCTATTTGCTGGTCAAGCAAAAAGCAGGCTGCCATAGCACTATCTTCAGCAGAGGCCGAGTATCGAGGAGCGGTGAATGCTTGCATCCAAGCAGTTTGGTTGCAAGGAATTCTTTCAGAGTTTGATCTTGGTAGTACTATGTCCGCTGTCCTCTTTTGTGACAACCAGAGTGCTATTAATATATCCACAGATCCAGTTACCAGGAAGAGGACCAAACATGTAGAGATTCACATGCACTACATCAGGGAGCTAGTGCATGACAGGACCATCATTCTGCAATACTGCCCGACTGATGAGCAGATTGCAGACATCTTCACCAAGAGATTTTCAGAAAAGAAGTTCACTTACCTCCATTCACTGTTGGGGGTGAGTTCATCAGGGTGATCCAGACTATTTTCAGTGTTCAGCTTGAGGGGGGGTTTTTTTCCCACTGGGTTTTCCCTCTTTTCCTCACTTAGTTTGTTTTGAGCATTGTTTCAGTTGCTTTATTGTATCGGGTGACCTATGGAATTTGTTGCCAGGGACCTAGCATTTTTATGTTTTCTAACTCTTCCTGAGTATAGCTTAAGGGGGGGTGTTGGAGACATTTACCATCATACACACTCTTCAGTCAAATTGGCCTAGTTAAACCACTATCCTAAGTTTAATTGACATCAAGGAGCATTAATTACCATCATCCCAGTCACTCCAACGCCTACCTACAGTCAAGGAGGCTAACTGGAGCACTCCAGGGGTGATCTGGTT
>LPNX010267680.1:11660-34257 GCA_001517045.1 Pseudotsuga menziesii | reverse complement strand
ATGCATGGTATTGTAATCCTTTATTGTTTATATAATATACAGAGAGGAAACTTATTTGGTTCCTGAAAATTTCCAATTCATGAGTAATTGTTAATAATTCTTTAATGAGATTGAATCTTAGTTCCTAGATCAATGTGAAGAATTAATAAGGTGTTGTAGATCACACTGCAAAGGTATACAAGTTTTCCCATTTTCTACCCTACTCAAACCCCTCTTCTATTCTGATTCATGATAAGGAAGCAAGCAATATTTGGCATGAAATATTTGGCCATATTAAATATAAGTATATTCCGGATTTGAGTGAAAAATATATGGTCATAGGGTTACCAAAGATCAAGTTTTCTAAGGGAGTCTGTCAAGGTTGTATCCTAGGAAAACACCGAGGAAAAAGTATGAGAAAGATAGTCATGAGAGAACCTATGCACCTCTTGAGTTGATCCACGGTGACATTTTTGGTCCATTCCCTCATATGTCCATGACTCAAGCCAAATATGCACTGACCTTCATAGATGACTTTTCCAGGTATTGTTGGGTTCACTGCCTAAAGCATAAGTCTGAAGTTTTTGAACTCTTCAAAGTCTTTAGAGCCTTGGTTGAAAACCAGTCTGGGAGGAAATTCAAGATCCTCAGATCTGAAAATGGTGGTGAGCATGTCAATTCTGGGTGCATTCAATATTGTAAAGATGAAGATATTCAGATGCATCATTCAATCCCTTACACACCACAGCAAAATGGTGTTGTTGAGAGAAAGAACAAATCACTGAAGGAGATGGCAACTTCCATGATGGAGGCTAATAATTTTCCACCAAAGTTTTGGGGTGAGGCTATAAACTATGCATCCTACATCCAAAATAGGGTGCCTCATAAGTAGCTTGATGTTATGACTCCTTTCAAAGCTTGGAGTGGGCACAAGCCAGATGTGATCCATTTCAGGATTTTTGGCTCAAAGGCTTGGGCTAGAATTCCAACTGAAAAGAGGAAGGATTTGTAGCCCCAAAGCCAAGATTTCCTTTTTGTTGGGTATTCTGAAGATTCAAAAGGGTACAAGCTGATCAACTTGGGTACTAAAAAATATTTCATTGAAAGAAGTGTTCAGTTCCAAGAATAGCCTTTAGTAGCAGTTGAAGTTGGAGAGTCTTCTTCACCACCATATCCATTGATTGTAAGTGAAGAGAATAATGAGTTTGCTGATTCTGATATTTCTGATAATGATGATTTTATTGTAGATACTAATAGTTCTACAAGAAAAAAATGAGTATAAAAGACCATTCATGCAATTGGGGAACTAGCTGGAAATCCTAGTGACACTAGGAGGACTAGATCTCAATTTGAGAGTTCCCTTTGTGTGAAAGATCCTCTATTTGCTGAGAAGTGGTATCTAACGGTTGAATTAGATCCACAAACATATGAATATGTAGGACATGATCCAATATGGAAAACATCCATGAAAGAAGAATTCAGCTAGCTCCAAAAGAACAACACTTGGGAACTAGTTGATCTTCCCCCAGGGAGGAAGCTAGTTCAATGTAAGTGGGTTTTCAAGGCTAAGTTTGATGCTGATGGTTCACCTTTGAAATATAAGGAAATATTTGTATCCAAGGGATAATCACAAGTACATGGTATTTACTACAATGAAACCTTTTCACAAGTGGCAAAGATGGACGCCATAAGGCTAGCTCTAGCCATTGCAGCTTCGAAGCAGTGGGAGGTACATCACATGGATGTGAAGTGTTCTTTCCTAAATGGAGATCTCACTGAAGATATTTACATGCAGAAACATGAATGGTTTGTTTCTAATCCATGTTTAGTGTGCATGTTAAAGAAATCATTGTATGAGCTCAAGAAAGAACCCAAGTCTTGGTTGTTAGAATAATCAACCCATAGTTTACCCATTTAGACATTAATTTAATTATTTCTATCTTATTATCCTAGTTCATGTGTCCCACCATGTGCAAGTTGTCTATTACCTATCCATAGTGGTCAAAATTGCCTCATTTGACTCATGTAGCGCATGGGAAAGCCCAAGGAATCAAATCTACTTTATTCCTGGCCTCCTAGGTGCCCTTCTGCTTTTTCTGCTTTATTCCCTGCTTTTTCAGTGTTTTAAGGCAAATAGAAAAGCTAGACTAGGTGAGGTGAACTAGTTTTTTGTCCTCTTCATCCTCCACTCTTTTCTCCATGAAAAAGCATGTATGAGCTGCCATTCCACCACTCTTTAGCTTTCCTAAGCCCTTTTGCTAATTCGTGAGCTCCATGACAGATTTGGGATCAACTTTTTACACCCTATGGGGGATTTGCTTATTTTTAGTAAGCCTGCTTTATGATAGATTTGAATTGCTCCTCATGCATTCGAATCCTTGATGTATGTTATTTATTCAGCAACCTATGTTATTATAGGGTTGGATATTGTACACTGATTAAATACAATTTAGTGTTTAGCTCCAATTTTCAGTCTCTTTGTGAGTGATTTTGCATGATCAATTGTTAATTGTTGTGAGTAAAATTAATCTATCACCTGGTTCAATTTCCACATGGTATCAGAGCCATTGTAGATTGTTATCTCTCCTTCAAAATTGTTTTGTAGGTTCGACATCAGTGACTGGGAGCCTTCTACTGACAGCCGGGACATATTTTCTAAGCTATGGATCAATCACAGAAAACTATCTTGACTCCCTTCAATTTATTTGAATGGAAAGCAGAGATGGAGATACTATTGAGAGTGAAAGGCCTCTACAGGGTGACTATGGCAACAGAAGCAGAGCCCAATGCAGCTGCAGAGAAGATAAAATGGCACAACAGGAGGGATGAGGCTTATGGCCTCCTGTGTCTGAGTATTTCCAGAGACCTCCTTTTCCATCTTGATGGATTGACATCACCAAATGAAGTATGGGAGAAGCTTTCTGATATTTTTGGAAAGAAAGATGAGATGAGGGGACATCAAATAAAAAATGAGCTGATTTCTCTGAGTCCAATGAGCTTTGAATCCCTGCAGCTATATTTCTCCAAGTTCAAAGCACTAGTTTTGCAGCTGAAACAGTGTGGTATCGAAAAGAAATATGATCAGATCGTACTGGCCATCCTCTCGAAGCTGGGCCCTGATTATTTAGTGTTTGTTTCGACCTTCTATGCCACAAAACTGACAGCTCGAACCTGGAAGATGCCTAGCCTTGCAGATTTCATGGAATCTCTCACACAAGAACAGGACAAGCTGGTGATGATGGGCACCATCAAACCATCCAAAGATCAAGCTTTGATTGCTAGAGATTCGAGGGTGGATTCAAAAAGCAAAAAGAAAGCTAAAAAGCCACCTAAGCAAAAGAGAGACAAGAAACAGTCTCCGGAGGATTCACAAGGTCCCAAGAAGAACTACCAGAAGAAGAAAAACAAAGGTGAAATGAACAAGTGCGCATACTACAATAAGGGAAATCAGTCTGAAAGCTCTTGTATGAAAAAGTAGATAGACATGCTGACCCAAATCCCGGAGAAGAATGGCATCTCCCTTCCAGAAATCTCAAAGAAGAGAGAAGGAGGATCAAGTTCAGATGACAGAGAGACAGTTCATGCTCTAGTTGCTGGCGCATCAAGCTCACCCAGTTTTATCATTGATTCTGGAGCTTCAAGACACATGGTTTTGACTAAGGAGGCCTTCTCCTAACTGGACAAGTCGAAAGGACCATCTATAGTACTGGGAGATGGCTCTCTCACTGAAAGTTTTTGTAAAGGAATGATACATCTTGATCATGGTCAGTTCAACAATGTGCTGTATGTGCCTGGTCTTGCCTCCAACCTCCTGTCAGTGTATCAGATGACCCACACTGGGTCTCCTAAGAAGGTCATATTCTCCCCCGATGAATTTGAGATCACATATATTTCAACTAGTAGAGTCATTGCAAAAGGAGTTGCGAATCATGCTCAAAAGGTATGCATGTTCTCACACTTCCTACCTTACTCAAACCCCTTTGCTCTTCTGATTCATGCTAATGAAGCAAGAAAGATTTGGCATGAAAGATTTGGCCACCTAAACTACAAATATCTTTATGATCTTAGTGAAAAAGAGATGGTCATGGGGTTTCCCAAGATAAAATTTTCCAAAGGAGTCTGCCAAGGTTGTATCCCAGGAAAACACCCAGAGCACAAATTTGAGAGAGCTAGTCATGAGAGAACCTCTGCACCCCTCGAGCTGATCCACAGTGATGTTGCTAGCCCATTCCCTCATATGTCCATGATTCAGGCCAAATATGCATTGACTTTCATTGATGACTTTTTCAGGTATTGCTGGGTTCACTTCCTGAAACACAAGTCTGAAGTTTTTGGCCTATTCAAAGTCTTTAAGGCTTTGGTTGAAAACCAGTCTGGAAGGAAACTCAAGGCCCTCAGATCTAAAAATGGTGGTGAGTATGTCAAGTCTGAGTTTATTAATTATTGTGCATATGTAGGTATTCAGATGCAGTATTCTATCCCTTACACACCACATCAAAATGGTGTTGCTGAGAGGAAGAACAGATCACTGAAGGAGATGGCAACATGCATGATGGAGGCCAAAATTTTGCCACCAAAGTACTAGGCCAAAGCTATCAAATGTGCATCCTATATTCAGAATAGGGTGCCTCACAAACAGCTTGATGGCATGACTCCCTTCAAAGCATGGAGTGGGCACAAGCCAGATGTGACCCATTTTAGGATTTTTGGCTCAAAGGCTTGGGCTAGAATCCCAACAGAGAAGAGGAAGACTTTGCAGCCCCAAAGCCAAGAGTGTCTTTTTATTGGATAATATGAATATTCAAAAGGGTAAAAGTTTATAAATTTGAGCACAAATAAATCCTTCATCGAAAGGTGTGTTCAATTTGAAGAAGAACCCCTTGCAGCAGTGGAAGTTGGTGAAGCCTCTTCACCACCTGAAACTCAAGAAGTAAGTAAAGAGTTTGTTGAACATGATGATTCTAATTTGTCTGATGGAGATGAGTTTATTGCAGACCCTAACAGGCCTACAAGGCCAAAATGGGCAGCCAAGACACTACATGCAGCAGGAGAGCTAGCTGGGGATCCCAATGACCCAAGGAGGACTAGATCTCAGTTTGAGAGTGGTCTGTGCATGAAGGATCCTATGTTTGCTGAAAAATGATATTTGATGGTGGAGTCTGATCCTCAAACATATGAATAATTAGCAGGAGATCCAAGATGGCAAACAGCCATGAAGGAGGAGTTCAACTCACTCCAGAAGAGCAACACATGGGAGCTAGTGGATCTTCCCCCAGGGAGAAAACTAGTACAGTGTAAGTGGGTCTATAAGACTAAATTTGCTGCTGATGGTTCACCACTGAAGTACAAGGCCATATTGGTAACCAAGGGCTACTCATAGGTTCATGGCATAGATTACAATGAGACCTTTTCCCCAGTGGCAAAGATGGATTCCATCAGACTAACCTTAGACATTGCAGGCTTAAGGATATGGGAGGTACATCACATGGATGTAAAATGTGCCTTCCTGAATGGAGATATCACTGAGGAGATATATATGCAGCAGCCTCAAGGTTTTGCTACTAACCCTTCTCTTGTGTGTAGGTTTAGAAAGTCATTGTATGAGCTAAAGCAAGCCCCCAGGGCTTGGTATGCCAAGATCGATAGCTTCTTGCTATCACTGAATTTTGTTCGGTGCAAATCAGAACCAAATGTATATTTGAAGTTAGTTAATGGTTCATTAATGATCATTGTGTTATATGTTGATGACCTCCTCATTACAGGAAGCTCACAGGCTGAGATTGCTTCCTTAAAAGGATCTATGAACCAAGCCTTCTCCATGATAGATTTGGGGCTCTTAAGTCAATTTTTGGGGCTTGAGATTGCTCAAACCAAAGCTGGAATCAAGGTGCACCAGGTCAAATATGCCTTGGAATTGCTGAAAAAATTCAGAATGAAGGATTGCAAAGCAAGCAAAACTCCTTTCCTTTCATGAGTGAAGCTGGAAGAAGCTGATTCTTCACCTATGGTAAACAATACACTGTATAGGCAATTGATTGGATGTTTGTTGTATTTGACACATACTAGACCTGATATATGTTATGCAGTAAGTGTGGCTTCTAGATTCATGGATCAGCCTCAAGAGATCCATTGGAAAGCATCCAAAAGGATCCTTAACTTTGTTCAGGGAACAAGGACACATGGGATCTTCTATAAAGCAAAATCTGATCTTGATTTGATTGGATTTACTGACAGTGATTGGGTAGGTGATAGCACAGATAGAAAGTACACATCAGGATATGTGTTCATGCTTGTAGAAGGGCCAATCAACTGGTCAAGCAAGAAACAGAGTGCCATTGTACTCTCATCTACAGAAGCAGAGTACAGAGGAGTTGTTAATGCAACAACTCAATCTTTATGGTTGCAGGGTTTACTTGGAGAGTGTGGCTTCGAACCAGAGTACTAAAATACCATCTACTGTGATAACCAGATTACCATTCAAATCTGCAAAGATCCAGTTCAGAAGCAGAGAACCAGACACATTGAGATCCATATGCACTACATCAGAGAGCTTGTGCACGATGGCACCATTCACCTACTCTTCTGTTCATCTTCAGAACAAGTAGCTGATATCTTCACCAAAGAATTTTTTGAGAAGACCTTCAGCAATATTAAATCACTGCTGGGGATTGCTGATCATGCTGTGAAAGCAAGAGTGAAGACAAGATTCTACAATTTTGTTTTACAGTCCATGTTTAAGGGAGGATTTTCCCAAGTTGGTTTTGCCTCTTTCCTTGTTTAAATGGACATGCAGTATGTAAAGGGTGACTAAGCCTTGTTTCTAGGCCCTATAATTTTCTGATATATTACTCATAATTCAGGCTTAAGGGGGGGTGTTAGAATAATCAACCCATAGTTTACCCATTTAGACATTAATTTAATTATTTCTGTCTTATTAGCCTAGTTCATGTGTCCCACCTTGTGCAAGTTGTCTATTACCTATCCATAGTGGTCAAAATTTCCTCATTTGACTCATGTAGTGCATGAGAAATCCCAAGGAATCAAATTTGCTTTATTCCTGGCCTCCTAGGTGCCCTTCTGCTTTTTCTGCTTTATTCCCTGCTTTTTCAGTGTTTTAAGGCAAATAGAAAAGCTAGACTAGGTGAGGTGAACTAGTTTTTTGTCCTCTTCATCCTCCACTCTTTTCTCCATGAAAAAGCATGTATGATCTGCCATTCCACCACTCTTTAGCTTTCCTAAGCCCTTTTTCTAATTCGTGAGCGCCATGACAGATTTGGGATCAACTTTTTACACCTATGGGGGATTTGCTTATTTTTAGTAAGCCTGCTTTATGCTATATTTGAATTGTTCCTCATGCATTTGAATCCCTGATGTATGTTATTTATTCAGCAACGTATGTTATTATAAGGTTGGCTATTGTACACTGATTTAATACAGTTTAGTGTTCAGCTCCAATTTTCAGTCTCTTTGTGAGTGATTTTGCATGATCAATTGTTAATTGTTGTGAGTAAAATTAATCTATCACCTGGTTCAATTTCCACATTGGTATGCCAAGATTGATGGATTTTTTCCATCACTGAGTTTTGTTCAATGCAAGTCTGATCCTAATGTATATTTGAAGCTGATTCATGGTTCTTTTCTGATTATTCTCTTGTATGTGGATGACCTTCCGATTACAGGAAGTTCAAAGAAAGAGATAGCCTCCTTGAAGGATTCAATGAACCATGCATTTTCTATGATAGATTTTGGATCGTTGAGCCAATTATTGGGTCTCGAAATTGCTCAATACCAACATGGAATCAAAGTACATCATTCCAAGAATGATTTGGATTTGCTGAACAAGTCAACATGAAATATTGCAATCCAAGCAAGAATCCCTTCCTTTTAGGAGTTAAGCTTGAAGAAGCAGGTTCTTCTCCTATGGAAAATAATACACTGTATAGGCAGTTGACTGGGTGTTTGCTTTATCTTACACACACTTGACCTGATCTATCTTATGTAGTTAGTGTGGCTTCGAGATACATGGATTAGAATAATGAGATCCACTGGAGGGTAGCCAAAAGGTTCCTAAACTTTGTTCAAGGAACAAGAACTCATGGGATCTTCTACAAAGCAAAATATGATCTTGATTTGATTGGGTTTACTGACAGTGATTGGGTAAGTGACAACACAGATAGAAATCCTGCATTAGGATATGTTTTCATGCTTGTAGAAGGACCAATCAGTTGCTTAAGCAAGAAGTAGAGTGCCATAGCATTCTCATCTACAGAAGTAGAGTATAGAGGAGTTGTAAATGCAACAACTCAATGTTTGTGGTTGCGGGGGATACTTGGAGAATGTGGCTTCGGATCAAAGTTTTCAACTATTATCTACTATGATAATCGGATCACCATTTGAATTTGCAATGATCCAGTTCAGAGACAACGAACCAAGCACATTGAGATCCATATGTACTACATCAGATAGCTTGTGCGTGATGGCACCATTGATCTACTCTTCTGTGCATCTTTAGAACAAGTAGTAGACATATTCACCAAATTTTTTGGTGAGAAGACCTTCAGCAATGTCAAATCACTACTGGGGATTTCTGATCATGCTATGAAGCATGATTGATAACAAGATTTCTAAAATTGTGTTTTTCCTGTCCATGTTTAAGGGAGGATTTTCCTAGTGGGTTTTTCCCTCTTTCCAAGGGTGACTAAGACTTGTTGATAGGACCTATATTTTTCTGATATTTAATCATAAATTCATGATTAATGGGGGGTGTTAGAATAATCAACCCATAGTTACCTACTTTAAACATTCATTTAATTATTTTTGTCTTATTAACTAGTTTCCTAGATTCCATTCTATGCTAGTTGCCTTCTACAAGCCCTAGAATTAAACACATGCTAAAAATGAGTCATGGAGCACTTGGGAAACATCTTGGAAACCCAATTTAGCATGTCTAGTTTATTCCAAATCCTTCAAAGCGCATATCTTTTTTTCTGAAAAGCTGCCTTGTTTTATTCTGATTTAAGGAAAAAGGAAAAGCTAGAGTAGGTGTAGTTGACTTGTTTTTTTCCCACATCATACTCCCTCCTTTTGTCCAAATAAAAGAATGTATGAGTTGTATTTCCATCCCTCTTTATCTTTCCCACTTTACTTAGAAAATTCGTGAGCATCTTCATAGATTCGGAAACTGTTTTATGCACATATGGGGGATTTGACTAGATTTAGTAAGCCTACTTTTTGACTATTTCGAATGGAATATTTATGAATTCAATTCTCTCATGTAATGATATATTGCAGCAGTCTATTACTTCATAATGTTGTCTATTGTACACTTATTGAATACAGATTAGTGTTATGCTCCAATTTCAGTCTCCTTTGATGTGAATTTTGCATGTTTGATTAGCAATTTTGTGAATGTAATTGTTCTATCTCTTGGGTTCAATTTCCACATTGATGAGGAGATAGATGAAAAAATTTCAAAATATGATGCTGGGAATACGAAACTCATAATTTTTGGGAAGCGGGTATACCTCGACCCTGATTTGGTTTCCCGAGCTACAAATATTCCACGCAGAGGGGGAGCGATTTTAAGCTCAAGGAAAAATTCCATACAGGAGAAGAACCAGATGGCCAGTAAAATTTGTGGGTGAGAAGTAAATGTTTCAAGGAATGGTTTAAAAATGCAATATTTCCCTCTCGGAATATACAAAACTTTGATTCAGATTGTCCTTAGGACAATTCTGAATCATCATAGGGATGACATTTCAGGTGAATGTATGCAGGTAGTGATACATTGGGTGGAAGATATACCTATAGATATTCCTTATCTACTGGCTAAGAAGCTCCACTCTACCCTACAAATGATCCAATTAAGGAAGGTTAAATTTAGTTTCCTGGGCACACTTCAAAAAATTATTGATTTATGTCGACCCCATGCTACTGAAACAGAGATAGGTGATATCAACCAGCATGGAAATATATGTTTTCCAAAACCACCTATTCGTAAAACATATGTTAGGAAACATAAAAGCAGGGAACATAATGAGGAATTTCCAGTACAGTCTCCATAGCAGAACGAGGAATTAGTACAATATCTTGATCGCCATGGGGAATTACCATTACACCCTACTGAACAGAACGAGGAATTGCTAGTATAAAGTCCTGAGCACCATGGTGAATTACGAGTACACTATCCTGATTTTGTCACAAATGATGAAATTCATGCAGCCATAAATTTGAAAGAGTATAAGGGGCATGTAGATAGAGGTCATTGGGAGGAGGTGACAGGAAACAAAATGGAACAAACTACTCCTCACTTTTTTATTCCTTAACAGGTTCTTGATATAATTCCTCCTACACAGTTGGAAATTTAGTATGATACTATGATTGTTCTTCCAAATTAGAATCAGGGGATTCCGCTATGCATTTAGACATTGCATCATATCATTTTTATAGTAGGTACATGTTCATCCTATATGATAAAATGGAGCATTTCAAGGAACAAGCTTCCTATATATGCAATTGGGCAGAAGAGTGCTTGAGAAAATATGATAATATTTTACAATGCCTAAAACAAATAGCAGTGTTGTAGAAGATAGTTGTGGATAATCAATTCAAAGTGAACAGAATTAGAAAAGGGAAAGATGAAACGATTAAATTATTATCCAAAGAAGTAGAAAAAAACACTGATGATGCTGAAAAAGTAATTCAGTCCATGAGGGTTGCATATTAAGAGGCTTTGTAAAAAGCTAATGTTGAAGTGATTGAACTCAAAGAAGAGTTGAAAAAAGGACCACTTGTTCTCAATGTACCACCAGTCATGAGGATAAAAATGGGTCCCTTACAAGTAATGGAGAAGAAAATTAAAGAATATGAATAGGTAGTACAAGAATATCAGTTGAAGTTGAAAGAGTGGGCAGGAAGCCATGTAAGAAAAGTTGGAGAATTAGAATCAATAATTTCTGATTTGAGAAAATCCATTTCTAGGCAAGTTTATAAGCCTAAAGGAACAATGTTAGCAAGGATATTTGAAACTTTAAAACTTAAAAAACAAAGTAGAGGAAAAAAAATTTCCAGTAAAGAAGGTGGTGAGGGTGAAGGTAAGGGTACCAAAGGAGATGAGGGTAAGGCTAAGGGTAAGGGTAGAAGGAAAAATACACCTACATGTACAATTTCCTTAGAAGAGTGAGATAAGTCCTTAGCAAGTCAAGAGAATATGCTACAAGAATGCTTCTCAGTGAGCCTTGCACTAGGTGATTTGTATGCCTCATCACCGTTACATAAAGAAACGAAAGAGAAGATGGCTGAGAAAGATGCAAAAATAAGGGAGCTGGAATCAAAACTCTTAGAAGGTAGAAAAGTTCAGCATATGGCATGTGATATGGAAATTCAAACACTTATATCCACAATTGCTGATCTGGAGATGAATTAAAAGGGCCAGCTACTGCAATGATTGCAATTCTTATCCTTCCCAATGAGATAAAGTCGAGGGGAAAAGAGCATGAGAAAGAAATACATAATCTAAAACATGAATTGACTGAAGTTAAAAATCAGTTGAAACATACTAGAGAGAAATTGGAGGTTAAAGAAGAACAGGAATCAATGAAGTATAAGAAAAATGTGGAAATCTTGAACAATCTGATGGTGGAAAAAAATGTTTACTTGAAAATTTAAAAAAAGTTTCATAGAGAGTTAAAGAGCTTGAAAATAAATCATAATAAGTGCCTTGTCCAACTCCAGAACAATTACAGTCTTCTATGAAAGGAAAGAGAGATAATTCAGATTTGTCTTCTTCTCAAGAGGATGGATTGCATCCATCTGTAAAACATGCTAGACATGTATAAATCAAGGTATATATGTATTTATCGACAGTTAATGAAACAAAATATTTGTATGATGGAGTTTTGTTAATATCGTCATATAATGAAAAATGATTTTTAGTTGGCATATCAATGTATATATGTATTTATCGAAAGTTAATGAATTTTTTTTTGTATGATGGAGTTTTGTATTTATCGGCATATAAGATAACATTATAGAGAATTCATCTCCGAATCTTGAAGGTTTTCAGTGATCAATACGAGACCGCTTGTAGGTTGTGAAAGAAAGCATCAATCTCTTCGAAATAAATTAAATTTATGTATGTTAATTAAATAATAAACTATAGTTTTTTTATGTCTCTTATTTATTTCATTTTTTTAGTCAATTGGATAAGAAATCTCTAATTAAATCTCTGGCTTGTCTGGGCATCGTAAAAACTTGTTTAGTATATATTTTTAAGCTATGTGAAGGAAAACTCATACATTGTGTGAACATGATTTTTTTTCAACATGGAAGGTTAATTTTTGTCATGTCCCCGACCCTCCGATTGGGCAAGAGGATGCTACTAAACACCAAACATATGGGAATCTATCCCCCATGAACATTTACATACATAAATATAATGCTGAAGGATGATACTTAAAAGCATAAAACATATTACGAAGCATTAATCATTCATATACATAGCAGAAGAAAAACAACATGCATTCATATTCAATTCAGCATTCAACATGTATATCATCATTCATCAATGGTAAATGTGATTGAAGACGCAAGTTAGGCAAGAGTACTTATCTTATAGAGAACTTGTTCCACAACCAACTACATCGCTGTAATGTTCCACCCAACCATAGGCCACGTGCTATTTAATCTCTTAGCAACACTACCTGTTATAGCTCAAAATGACACATCTCTTCCTGTGACCACTTTCCCATGATTTCGTCACATGTCAACATTTCCATGACGACACTTCATGAAAGTCACTGAAAAAACACCTATCTTGGAGGACCCATATCTTGAGTTTTGTAACTCCATTTGACCTTATTTCTATACCATTGGAAAGGTATTTCAGTTAGCTAAAACTTTCTAGAAGACACCAAAGTATGAAAATGCCCAAAAATACCCTAAAATGCATTTTTTGTGTATTCGCAACTTTCCTTAAGGCATAGTCACGAATGATTCGCGAGTTGCTCTATTACATACCCGCGAATACAAAAAGTTGCTCATATTCGTGACTTTCTGGATTGGAAACCCACGAATACTTTTCGTATTCAAGACTGTCCTGTTATGCAACCTGCGAATGCCTTTTAAAAATATAAAAAACACGCCTTTTGAGTTTCGGTTAGTTTGGGTAGTTATGCAACTAACTTCTTCAGTTGTAACCACTTTGTCTTCGCCCCTAACTCTTCCTTAACCATATAAATAGATGTAGGGAGGTCCATGAGAGGGGACTTGAATTTCTACATTGTTATGCTGGAGGAATCGGGACTCTCTTTTCCCACACCTTTGCCCTAGAAGCATTCTCCTTGTGTTGCAGAGCTTGGAGGCTGAGTTCCTTGGAGAAGAGAAGCAGCAGAACCAGATCAAGGTTTCGTGAAGTGCCGAACTTGAAGAGAAGGTATACTTGTACTTGTTTTCAAGATTAATAAAGATGTGATGTCCTTCTTCTTCCCAAATCATTGTTCAATGTGTGATTGAATCTCTGTTCATGATCATATGATGATGTTATTCAGATTGTTAGTTCTTATTTGTTTGATTATCATTGTCTTATATGTGGTCATAATGGTTTGAGGAAGGTATAACTTGTTTTGCAGGTCTCTTGGAGCGAAAGGAGCAAGAAGAGGATTGAAGAGAAAGATTGGACCAGCCTTCAGTTAGTCAGGTGTGGACCTTTCTCATCTCTGATCTTGCTTATATATGCTTGCTGAACATTGTGCATCTCTCTTTCAACCCTAGTATGTTGATGGCCTCTTAAACCCTAGCCATAGGATACTTTCCTTTACAACACTACCACCCCCGAGCCGAGCATGATTCCCCAAGGAATAAGGAAATAGCAGGCTTACACATAGCCAAGGATAAGAACACCACAAGGGTACATAGTTCAACCAAGCCAACACAGTTGGGTTTATCAGGTGAACAATGGATCAACCAAGCCAACCAAGTTGGGCTTATCAGGCCATTCAGGAGCTAGGAAAGGCTAAATACTAAGCTGGTGAGCTCATTGAAGAGCTACAGACACCGACACTAGAACCATCCTGGCTTCTAGAACACCCACACACACCCAACACAAGGAATCAGTCCTTTCTCTGCAACATAGTCCCTGAGACCCTGATCTCCCTTCCAATTCTATTTAGGGGTTGTGGAGAAGAAAGCCAAATCAATATCTCTTTCTGTGTGGTTCTCAACCCACCAGGTTTATCAAGCACCTCAGGCCCCTCATTCACCACTCCAATGCAGTCCAAGGACAAAACCAATGCATGTATGCAGCCAAACAACTATTCGAGCTTTAACAGGGGAAAACCACACTTGAGTTGTTCTTGGCCCTATCGTGGCCAAAATGACTCAATGGTAACCTACATCTGCTCCCAAAACATGAGAGAGAACACATCCAATAAAATGTAGGTGAACTCACAACAATCAAACAACATGGGGAAAACCATGACCTTGCCTCAACAGTGAAATGCTAGCCAAAGTTACTCAGCCCAAAAGTGGAACATAGCTGGTTGGGTTATTTAATTAAAATGCATAGCTACATGATGCCACAATGTTAATATGTGCCGTATGTCCCGATATACCATCGGTGACACTTCCAATCCAAAACATAACATAACCAAATCGATGGTGGGGCCTTGGCCTTTAGCTCTGCACCATGATTATTTACAATATATACATCATATACATCTAATGCAACAGGGTCAAAACCGGGGTGTTACATTCCCCTCCCCCTTCAATAGCACTGTCCTCAGTGCTTTACAAAATTGAACAAAATGATACACTGGTATCGCCTCATTGTTCCACAGAATTTAACAAAAATGGATGTGCCAATCGCATGGCATCCTCTAGCTCCCACGTAGCCTCTTCAGGTCTATAGTGATCCCATTGCACCTTTACCTACCCTATGGCTCGGTTCCGGAGCATTGTGACCTTCCTGTCGAGGATACACATTGGCTTGATTCGAAACTCTCCCTCGGGTTCCACCTGAATCACATCCCAATTTATCACATGGTTAGGATCATGTACATATTTCTTAAGCAAAGAAGCATGAAAAACATTATGAGCTCTAGTACTAGCAGGAAATGCAAGTTTATATGCAACATGCCCTATTCTTTCAAGCACTTCAAATGCCCCACAATATCTTGGTGACATCTTGGCACAACTCCCAAGCTTCAAGGAACTCTTCTTTTCCCTCACTCTGAGGTACACGTGATCCCCAACACTGAACTCTCTGTTCTTCCTATGCTTTTCTGCATAGCGTTTCTGTCTGTCTTGTGCTTCCTTTAGATTCTGCCTGATCTTTACAACCTCTTGCTTCATTTCCTTGAGTAGTTTAGGTCCAAGCACAATCCTGTTCACTGGGTTATCCCAAGTCATTGGTGTCCTACACCTTCTTCCATACAAAGCTTCATACAGACTCATCCCCAAGGATGCTTGTTGTCCATTATTGTAAGCAAACTCTACCAAGTGCAAGTAATCTTCCCACTTTGTTGGTTTGTCCATCACATACATGCGAAGCATATCTTCACGCACCTGGTTAACTCTCTTTGTCTGCCCATCTGTCTGAGGATGGTAGGAAGTGCTGAAGTTTATCTTTGTACCCAAATCTGCAAATAACCCCTTCCAAAAATTGGAACTGAACTTGACATCTCTGTCAGAGACTATTGCCTTCGGCAACCCATGCAATTTGAAAATCTCCTTCATGAAGATCTTTGCAATATCATCCATCTTATGCATAGACTTTACCGGTATAAAATGTGTTGCCTTTATCAAATTGTCTACCACAACCATGATGGAGTCATGTTGTCTCCTAGTCATTAGCAATCCTGTAATAAAATCCATGGAAATAACTTCCCATTTCCATTCCAAAACTGGAAAAGGATGCAACAAACCTGTTGGATGTTGATGCTCAACCTTTACCTGTTTTCATTTCATGCACCTTGAAATGTACTCAACCATGTCCTTTTTAATTTCTGGCCAGCAATACTGCTTTCTAGTGGTAGCAATTGTCTTTTGGTATCCTGGGTGACCAGAATACGGAGCTTGATGGATTTCATCCACAATAACTCTCCTCAAATCCACTACATTCGCGATATAAATTCTGCCTTTGTAGGTGAGAAGTCCATCTTCTTCCAATTTATATCCTCCATAATTTTTCTCAAGACTTTGTTGCTGCAATTTGTCTTTTACCTGTTCATACAATTCATCTCCAGCAACATGATTAACAATCTACTACCTCAAATCTGATTGGAAAATACTAAGAGATTCCACATGCATTTCTTGTAACTTCCTGCTGAGCGCATCAGAAACCTTGTTTTCTTTCCCCTTTATGTGCTTGATTTCAAAATCAAACTCACATAAAAATTCCAGCCATCTTGCTTTCCTAGCATTCAAAGTAGGCTGATCAAACAAATACTTCAAACCACAGTGGTCTGTCCTGAGTTCAAATGTTCTACCCATCAAGTAATGCCTCCACATCTTGAGAGCATGTACTATAGCTGCAAGCTGTAAATCATGAGTGTCATAGTTCTTCTCATGCTCCTTCAGCTTTGTTGACTCATAACATATCACATGGTTGTCCTGCATAAGGACTCCTCCAAGCCCTTTCCCGCATGCATTGGTACATACCACAAAATCCTTCTTTGGATCTGCAACTTTCAATATTGGTGCACTAGTAAGAAGATCTTCAACGACTAGAAGTTTTTTTCACACTTCGATGTCCATTCGAATTTTGTCCCCTTCTTTTGCAAAGAAGTGATGGCATGTGCAACCCTAGAAAATCTCTCAATGAATCTCCTATAGTATCCTGCAAGTCCCATAAAAGATCTCACATCCGTCACATTTCTTGGAGTAGGCCAATTCATAATGGCTTCAATCTTCTCAGGGTCCACAGATATACCCTCTTCTGAGATAATGTGACCCAAATATTGAATTCTGTCTCTATAGAAGTCACACTTGCTTAGTTTTGCATACAACTGATGTTCCTTGAGCAATTGCAATGCCAATCTCAAATGCTCTTCATGTTCTTCCTCATTCTTATAATAAACAAGAATGTCATCAAGGAAAACAAGAAAAAACTTGTCCAAATACTTGCTGAAGACACTATTCATAAGGCACATAAATGTAGCTGGTGCATTTGTGAGGCCAAATGGTACCACTACAAACTCATAATTCCCATACCTAGTCCTGAAGGCTGTCTTATGAATGTATTCATCCTTGATTCTCACCTGATGGTAACTGGACCTCAATTCAATCTTGGAAAATACCTTTTCTCCTCTTGATTGATCAAAGAGGTCATCAATCCTAGGAAAAGGATATTTATTCTTCACAGTAACCTTGTTGAACTACCTGTAATCAATACATAACCTGAGTGTACCATCTTTCTTCTTCACAAATAGAACCGATGCTCCCCAAGGAGACACACTCGGCCGTATATACTTCTTTTCGAACAACTCTTGCATTTGCATCTTCAACTCTAGCATCTTCAACTCTAGCATCTCCAGTGTACTCATCCTATAGGGTGTCTTGGACACTAGTGCTGCTCCTGGCACTAGTTCAATGGTGAAATAAATGTTCCTCTTTGGAGGAAGCCCTAGAATCTCATCAGGAAACACATCCTTGAATTCCTATAACACCTGATAGCCCTGCAACCTAGGAGTTTCATCTCCTATTGATTCCAGGATATGAGCTGCATACAACTAGAAACCTTTCCTACAGAACTTTTTCAACTGCATTGCTGACACCTGTCTTACTGAAATTACCTTTGGAATACCTTTCACAATTACTGGGTTTCCTTCTTCATTTATGCACTCAAAAGTCTTATTGTAACAGTAAAGCTTCAGTTGGTGAGCTTCTAACCAATCCATTCCAATGAGAATGTCATAGGAACTAAGTGGTAGAACATTTAGATCTACACAAGTGCTCAATCCATTCATGACCAATGGACATTTCTCTACCACTTCACTAACCTTTCTCTTAGTTCCAGTGGCTAGCTAAACTAACCAAGATTTCCTATGCTTTACCTTCTTAAAAGTAAAAATCTCCTCTACTCTAGGAGTGATGTAACTATGAGTGGAACTAGGGTCAATCAAAATAGAAACAGATTGTTCAACAATCTTACCTACAACTTCAACCATAGTTGACTGATGATCTGCCTGGCGGTCCTCCAGTGCTACATAAATTCTAGGGACTTCCCTTGCTACTTGACCCACTGTTTCTGCTTCCTGCATGTTGTAAGCCAGCCTTGCACTTTCATTCTCAAGTGGACAATAGCTGCGCAAGTGGGGTCCTTCACATTTTCAACATTTGAGTGGACCTTTATTCTGATGTGGCTCTTTAGGATTTCCATCTGTCACTCCAACTGGATTACTCATAGCTTGGGATGACTGCTTCTATTGATTCATGAATCTAGAAGGTTTGAAACCTTTCCTCCTTTGGTCAAACTTCTCGTTCTTCTTGTCTTTCCATGCCTTATGGTAATCAGGTTTACCTTTGCTTTGCTCATACCAATACTTATCCTTCCTTATCACTTCTTCAAGATTTCTTGGTTCATAAAACTTAATTCTATCTTTGTATGATTGAGGAAATCCACTCAGAAATTGCTGGATCTTCACTTTTTCATATCTGATGTACCGGATGTACCTCATCAATTCCAAGAACTTATTAGCATATTCATCCATGGTTTGTTGTTCCAATCTCAGCTCATGGAACTCCTTGATATTGTCATCATAATACCTAGCAGAGAGGTATTTCTACCTAAAATACTTCTTGAACTGTTTCCACTTCAGTTTCCTTTCAATGATCCCCTTTACTTGCTTGAAGTGTTTCCACCAAATGGATGCTCATCCATTTAGATTGAATATGGCAATGCTTTCCTTCATGTTTCCTGAATAATCCTGCACTTGAAATTACTTCTTTACCCCAAGAAACCAAGCTTCAGCATCTTGTCCATTCTTTATTTCACCATCAAATGTAGGAGGTTTATCTTTCCTAAATTCATCTTGAGATCGATCCCTATGGTGCATTCTTCTTTTTCTTTTATGAGAAGATGAACTTGTATCTCCACTGGATTCTTCAGAATCATATGATCCATTAGAAGTCCTTCTCCTTCTCCTAGTGCTGCTCTTACTGCCTTCTGGTTTTGCTGTACCTCGTCCAGAATCTATCTTTCTCTACAATTCTGTCAAACTCTGCAACATGGCAGCATTCAGCTGATGCTACTCTTCCTGGGCTTTAATCAAGCTTCTCATGGTGGCTGCCACATCTGACGGTGTATCTTGGAATCTTCTTCCATTAGAATCTACATCATCATTTCCATTAAGGACATTTTCTCCCATGGCATCTCTCGCACGTTCGTAGGAATCCAGAGCATCATACCCATCATGGGTTCTCATGACTGAACCACTTCTTGCTTTACCACACTGTTCTTCTGGAGTGCTGCTCTTGGAAGTTGTCTATAATTTTGCAAATGTGTTATTAGCAAACTGTTAGATGCATATCATTAATACGAATCAAAACTACTTACCTTCCTCTTTTGGAAATTCATAAAACAAAATTTTGCTTAAAACACAAAATTTTTCTCTCTTTTTGTTCTGCCCTATGACCACGGATAGTTTGCTGAAATCTGCTGAAAACCTACTGAAAGACAGTTGAAAACTGCTTGAAAAAATCACTAACAAATTTTCTTGAAAACCCCAACTTCCTTTGGCCCAATCGGACCTCCTCCCAACTATCTTTCCGATACTTCGGTGGTCAAAACACCTAATTCAGCGGCAGTCTGTTTGCTTATTCCTTTTTGGCATTTCGGTGACTAGAACATCTAAATTTCTCCGTTGTATCGGCGGGTTTCTTGTCTATTTCCTTCCACTGTATCTGGCCTGCAGTGGTCTATCATTCCGCAATGGAGGCCAATAATCCCGTTATAATTTCCATGGACCAAATCTCTGGCGGCGGTCAGAGTGACATCCTAATATGGAATTGGACACTTAGTCCTCTAGGCGTCTGCAACGACAGTTCCACAATTCCTAGCTCTTATGATCATCGGATCTATCATTTCATCAGGTGGTTGGTATCGATGAGTTAAAACTTAATACTTCCACAGTTTCAACACTCCCGATCACTATTGCCCCCGTAATTATACATCGAAACTCGGAGCCATTATCTGCTAAACACCTCAGCATCAACGAGTGGAATACTAGTGCATTAGTGAAATAGTTCACTAAGTAGCTGCAACTACGGTTCATCTTCATTGAACCTTTTATGATCGGAAATACAATCCACTAACATATTCCGATGTTTTCTTCACTTAGGTGAATCTTTGCAAAGTTTCCTTCTTGTCTTCCGTCGCGTTGGCTGTCAGAGCAACTATTCGTCGGGCAGTGAGTCCATTAAAGAGCTGCAACGGTGGACACATCATCGGCTAATTCTTGCCTTAGAAAATTTTCAATAAATTTCACTCCATTATTGTTGTCGGCGGTGCAACCAATGACCATCTTGTTTTTGCTGCCGACGTTTTGGCGCCTCAAACAACTAGTTTTTGGTGTTTCTTTCACCCTTTTCCCGCCGTTGTATCGGCTCACCCTTCCTCTAACATTCACCGATGACCGACGAGCACATAGAGGGATTTCACAAATTTTCTTCCGACTGGCTTCCATTAGGTGAGCTTAATACTAGCTCCTCCATAGCATCAGAAGAACTTCTCACTAAGGTTTCCGATGAGCCGACAAATTTGACACTTAGAAAATTTTTGTAAATTTTCCTGTCAGAATTTTCTGATCTTTGCTGGGTAGAAGGAAACCTACCTCTGCTATCTGAACTTTCATGGCCCATTCAAGCCCATGCTGCAACCAGAGCTCTGATACCATTTTGTCATGTCCCCGACCCTCCGACCGGGCAAGAGGATGCTACTAAACACCAAACATATAGGAATCTATCCCCCATGAACATTGACATACATACATATAATGCTGAAGGATGATACTTAAAAGCATAAAACATATTACAAAGAATTAATCATTCATATACATAGCGAAAGCAAAACAACATGCATTCATATTCAATTTAGAATTCAACATGTATATCATCATTCATTAATGGTAAATGTGATTGCAGACACAAGTTAGGAAAGAGTACTTATCTTATAGAGAACTTGTTCTGCAACCAGCTACATTGCTGCAACGTTCCACCCAACCATAGGCCGCGTGCATGCTTCCACCCCCGAGCTAGGAATGATTCCCCAAGGAATAAGGAACTAGCAAGCTTACACATAGCCAAGGATAACAACACCACAAGGGTACACAGTTCATCCAAGACAACACAGTTGGTTTTATCAGGCAAACAACGAATCAGCCAAGCTAACCAAGTTGGGTTTATCAAGACATTCAGGAGCTGGGAAAGGTTAAATGCTAATCTGGTGAGCTCATTGAAGAGCTACAGACACCAAAACTAGAACCATCCTAGATTCTAGAACACCCACACACACCCAACACAAGGAAATCAGTCCTTTCTCTGCAACGCAGTCCCTCAGACCCGGATCTCCCTTCTAGTGCTATTCAGAGGTTGTGGAGAAGAAACCCAACTCAATAGCTCCGTTTGTGTGGTTCTCAAGCCACCAGGTTTATCAAGCACCTCATGCCCCTCATTCACCACTCCAATGCAGTCCAAGGACAAAACCACTGCATGTATGTAGCCAAATAGCTATTCGAGCTTTAATATGGGAAAATCATGCCTAAGTCGTTCTTGGCCCTATCATGGCCAAAATGACTCAATGGTAACCTACAACTACTCCCAAAACATGAGAGAGAACACAGCCAATAAAATGTAGGTGAACTCACAGCAATCGAATGGCGTGGGGAAAACCACGACCTTGGCCAAAGTTACTCAGCCTGAAAGTGGAAGAGTAAATAGACTCTCAGCCTGGGCAGAAGGAAAACATGCAACCTACAACAGCTAATTCACAAGGGATATCACAACCAACAAAATACGGAAAACAATAGCCTACGAACAACAAAAGAAAATCGCAATGGTGGAGGCAAAAACGTCAATGGTGGAGGCAATAATGTCGACTCTATGTGTGATCAGGAGGAAAGATCACAACCATAGACTGGTAAATAGTACGAGAGAGAGAAAGGAAAACCCCCAATAAGAAATCACACCCCTTCTTAACTCAGCTCTGTGTGAGGAAGATGAACCAGCCCCCGGCATGTCCCTACATGAGAGTGAACCCAATGGCCAAGAGAGTGGCGTAGTGATGGTTCCCTTACCCACATGAAGGTGGAGAGACAGCTGGTGTAGTGAGCGTGTGGCAAAGACTGACAATCCTGCCACCCTCCACTTCCGGCAATAACTGCCTCAACAACTCAGCAGAACATTAAAGTGGTGGTTGGATGAGACAAGGGAAGGTGAGCAAAACAAACAAGGTGATGACACATGGCTTTTCCCCCCATGGGCTTAAGGTTTAGCATCCCCCCCCTTTATCCTTAGGAATCATGCCCCTTCTCAATTTTAGTTGTAGTGAACATAGCTGGTTGGGTTATTTAATTAAAATGCATAGCTACATGATGCCACAATGTTAATATGTGTCATATGTATT
>LPNX010267669.1:636500-723564 GCA_001517045.1 Pseudotsuga menziesii | reverse complement strand
TCTTTTACCGCTTCAAGTTGTTCTTGATTTGAGAGACTCTTATGACTGCATGGTCTCTGCATTCTAGATCTTCACATTATTCAACTGGATTCTTTAGGTCATGTTTTGATTTTTGTTCTTTCCTTCAAATAGCTTGAAATTCTGTTCTTCCGTTCTACAACCCCATTCTGTTGTGGATTATAAGGAGTTGACAACTCCCTCTTAATCCCTGCTTCTTTGCATAGATCTTTGAATTCATTTGAAGTCAATTCTCCACCATTATCTGATCGAATGGTCTTGATCTTCTTTTCAGTATGGTTCTCGATCAAGGCTTTGAATTCCTTGAACTTACTGAACACTTCATCCGCTTAGTGAGTTTGATGACATTGGACCGCATATATCGGAGTGGATGATTTCTAGAATTCCTTTGGCTTTGCTTTCGCTGCTAGGAAATGTCTTCTTTGTATTCTTCCCTTTCGCACATCCTTTGCAAACTCCATCATGCTTTGCTTGGAATGCAATAGGTAGTGCTCTGTAATGCACATGTACAAGCCTTCTATGCCAAAGCTCATTTGGCTCTACTATGTCATGGATCAAGGCTTGTTCTGGATGTCCCTTCAATTTGTACAAGCCTCCTTCTTGTTCTCCAATCACTATCGCATCATTGATAGTCTTTCCTTTTGGCCACATGATGACTTGACCATCTATGAATGCAACCCATATTCCTTTTGCATCAATGTTGAAATGGAGAGAAGGTTCTTCTTGAGTCATGGAACAAACAATACTTCTTTCATTGTTAGAGACTTACCAGAGTCTAGCTTGTATGAAGATTCCCCACTACCTGTTATTGGATATTGGTAGTCATCTCCTAGTTTCACCTTGTGAGGTGATTCATGTCTGACAGTCTTACAAAGGATTCCTTGAATCCCGTCATATGTTTGGAAGCCCCACTATCTATAAGCCAATCATCATTTCCATGAGTAATGTTACCTGTGAGAGGTGATATCAGAACATATCCATCCTCGCTTGAAGAATCTTCACTTTCATATATGGATCTCTTTCTGGATGGTTCATCATCCTCTGTAGCATGAGCATGATGTCTTCTTTGGCCTCGTCTCCCTCTGAAACTGGAACCTCTATACTCATGTAGGTGTCCAATCCAGTTTCTTCAGAGAGATCATATACTTCTAAGCTTGGAAGTTGTCAACTTCCGCAAGCTTGTCACCAAGCTGATGTGATATATCATATTGAAATGAGAACCTCAAATGGAAATAGCAAAGGATTAGATCTTACCTATTTGAGGTGCCCGTCCTTGTCCCGGAGTTCGCTGATCTAGGGTTTGTCGCAGAAACCCTAATTTTCAAAACTTGGAATATTTCAGATCTGATTGGACAAACAGAAAGATCTCTTCAAATGGAACTGTCCAATGTACTCATTTTCTGAAAACAGTGGAGGGAAGCTCCCGGAACAGGAAGCCCTAATTTTCCAATTTCTTCTGCAGAAATGCCTGTTACTGTTTCTGTGATATCGCCGAAATTACTAATCCTCTATTTCTAAAATATCTCACTGAGGTAACCTTGCATGTCCCTGGTCCAACACCACAAGTGTAATCAGAATTGGTTTCACCATTTGGGATTTATGATCCTTTTCCCAAGGTGACCTGTTACAGAACTGTTCCGAATAACGAAGTTGTACGACATTCCACGTGTCACTGGTTCATCTTCTGAGTCTGATATTTGGACCACCAAAATTAAAGTCTGTGCCCTTTCTGGAACATCTTCAAAAATTCCATTTGGACCTCTGTAGCCCAAGATATTGCAGATCTCCCCAGGTGTCCTGTTTATGGATCATTTCTGGAAGAGGATGGAACCCTAACTTGGAGAGATCATATCTCCCATAATATAGCGAATATCAGGTTGATTTTTGGACACAGTGTTCATCAGGATTTTATCTTTGGCCCCTGCAATTTTCAGCTTCGGAGACTTCGCCAATCTCAAAATATAGCGACTGTACCAAAACTTAGCAGTTTTAGTATTTAGGGTTTCTTCTAGCTCAGGGTCAAACTAGGGTTTGACTTTCCTGGAGTTTGACCCAACGAAATTTATTGATCCAGGTCTCTAAACTTCGGTTTTGATGAGGAGAACAATCCTATGCTTGTCTCACTCAAAAATTCCTCTTCTGTAGAAAGCCCTAATTTCCATATCGAAACTGAAAATGCTTGAAATTGAATTCCGCATCGACAGAAAGATGCAGCCTTCAATGGAGAGTCATCTTCGCATACTTTTGCTGAAAATATGGAGGAAGATCCACAAAATAATAAGCCCTAGTTCCTGTAGCTGCACAATGTCTTCTTCTCAGGTTAGCTCTAATACCATGTTAGTTTTTCATCACATTAAGCTAGCATTATGATCTTAGGATCTTTTCACTGAGAGAATAACAAGCACAACAATAAAACACAAGCACATCACAAGAGACAAGAGACACAAAGAGATTTTCCTCGGGGAAACCATAAAGGAGAAAACCCCGCAACTTCCTCTAAGATAAAATCAGCACCAAAACAGTAAGAGATCTCCCAACAGCAGTGGCCTTCTAGTCCCAGTATATTTCCTCCTCCACAAGTGCGCCTCACTTAAGAGAGTGAATGATGTGTGTGATAAATAGAGAGTCTCACTCTCTATTTATGTTCTTCCGTTCACTTGAATTGCATTTTAACACGTAGGCTCGACTAACAAATACTTACCCGAGCCTACACCTTTATTAGTGTATAATAACTCAAGTGCCCCGAAACTGTGGAGACTTACCTATTGACTTGACATGACTTCTTTACATTATTAATCCTCCTGATCAGAACATCGGGACATGACCACATGACTCAAATACATAATAGAAACATCCCGGAATAAACATCGGGTTACAATACATAAGATACATAGAAGAATACATTCCGAAGTTACATATACATCAACATTTGTACCTTGTTTAGCTTGTGTATCCTTCTTCACAGCATTAGGGTGCATACAGTCAGCAGGTCAATAAATTAGGAGCACAAAGGGTGCATTTAATGCAGGCCAGTACAGTAGCAGTTTGCCTACGTTTTTGTCCACATCTGAGTGTTAGGTAGGGACAGTTATGTAGGAGAGAATAGGATGCATGCACACTTGCACCAATCTTTCCAGTTTTGCTACCTTCAGTAAGACTAAGTTCACTGCTGTTCTAGATTATCAAGTTCCAATTTCCAGTTTCTAGTTCAATTTGGTTCTAGTGTAGTTCAGTTCAGCTTTTAGTTTAGTTATGTTTTTAAAAGTGTTGCAAATATCTTCGATTTTCCCGATTTTTTCATGTTACCAACTTGTTGGATATAATCATAATTCTTCAGGTCTAATTTATTTTGTCGATATTCTGATAATTCCTGATATTTCCAATAAGTTTCTTTTTAGACCCTTGGAGATATACTCCCCGACATGATAGACAATGTAGTTCCAAAATAAATGAGATAGAGAAACTATAGTTCAAATTAGTGCAAGTAGTTCAACGTGGCCCCGAAAGATAAATTCTTTGGCACTTTCAACTTGTAGTTTTCCAATGAGTCAAACAAACAAAACCAAGTAAATGGGTGCTATGTGAGGATCTCCAATTCCCTATAAATAATTACATTCTTAAAGGCCGGACTCAACCAATGTCAACCAAATCCACGAAATGAGATTATATAGGAATGAGATTCTATTAATGGGTTGCGGAATGGTTCTGGTCCAATGTGGAAGCGATGAAATGCCTCGATGAGACCAAAAGAGAAAGGCAATGGCCAGAAATTTCCCGGGGGTAGATATTTTGGTTTACCTATAAGGGCCATGCCCTAGAGATTGCAGGAACCTCCTGTCATTCTATCGATTTAATACCCTACAGGTCCATATATCGCTCAGGCACCAGATCCAGGTTGATCCAGTCGATCCAAAGTAGTACCACTACCAACAGTAGCATATACAGTAGATGCAGTACCAGGGTAAGTAGACGTCGTAGAAGCATCACCGATATAAGCATCTGTATAAGCACCCCCATGTTGGAGAACGAGATAGATATGAAGATTCTTATGAGAAAGATAAAGACCCAGTAACATATCCATACGCAGATCGAGTATGAGTAGTTTATCCAGTAGTTGAACCAGTTAACCCAGCATTAGAACCACCAGCAGTAGCTAACATAAAAGAAGTAGGAGCAATAGGGGTAGCAAGACCAAGTTCATTACTATATTCACCAGGAGCATATCCAGGAGCATTTTGTGTTGATCCAATTATTGGAAAAATACATATCTGATCCCCTATTTCTAGAACTCATAATGAAGTTCCTATCTACTCCTATTTTGGATAAGAAAGGAACTCATTATACCTCTACCAATAGAGGCATTCCGCAGGGAGCGGTTTTTTCTCCCTTCCTGATGAATGTGGTACTTCACAAATTGGATGTTTTTTCCCTCTCTATTTGTAAAAAGAGAAGGCTCCAATATGGACGGTTTGCAGATGACTACACTATAAGGACTGGGATGAATTCGGATAGCCTCACACTCGATATAATAACCCAATTTAGCCAATTTATTAAAACTAAGTTGGGCAGACTTTCTTTTCGGGTTAAATTGATAAAGAAAGCTGGTTGTATATTAGGGGAAAATCTGCAGGCAATTTCCACCTTAAAAAACAAAAAGTTGCATCCATCGCTTGGGTTTAAACACAAACTTGCATCCATTGCTTGGGTTTAAACACTAATATCTGATATAGGGTTTGATTTCTCGTGCAGGGTTTCAGAGAACCCTCGTGCAGCAACCAAGTTTTGCAATTATAGGATTAAGAAGAAAATATTGGCACATATTGGGCAATCGACCCCACTTGATGCTGGGCAATGTGCTGGGAAAATTTCTCATGCAGGGTTTCAAAGAACCCTCATGCAACAACCAGGTTTTGGAATTATAGGATTAAGAAGAAAATATCGACACATATTGGACAATCGACCCTACTTGATGTTGGGAAATCGACCCTGCTTTATGCTGGGTAATGTGCTCGAAAAATTACAACAGTGAATGTGATACTGGGTACATTTTAATGGCCTTGCAACCACTGAATTTAAAATCCCTAGCAAGCTATAATGATATACGGTATAAGCAAAAAACCCATGCTCTGCAAAACAATCATGTAAAGAAAGCTAATAGAAGCGAATGTACTCCCATCGCAGAAAATAGAAAGAAATGTGACTGGTAAAGAAAGATGATAGAAGTTAATGCACTCCCACTACAGAAATTAGAGAAAGAAATATGGGCAGTGGAAATGTATGAGAATCTGTTAACATTCACACAAACCCTTGGATGACAATCGGGTATTAAAATAGGGCACACTGACAATCGAGTATTAAAATAGGGCACAAGAAGAAGTATATAATTTGATGTACAACATGCATCACATACATCAAATAAGGGAAAACAAATGGGGATGAAAAATAGACCGGCGTACCTTAGTGGGCCATGGCAGAAATCCCTTGACCTTGATGAGCACAAGATCTTCGAGCCTCCATTGTCTGCAGGCAGCAGGAGCATCCATTGTCTACAGGCAGTTGTTTTGCCTCCTCTTTTACATTTTCGCCAAGATTCTTTCTTCTAAAAGCTAACAAGAATTACTTTATCACTTAATGGTTTTGTTAGCTTTCTCATTTTTGGTAATTTAGGTTGATTATTTTGATTAAAAGGTATTTGCAAATTGTAAAACAAACTTATACAAAATACTAATTGATGTAATTTGTTTTTTGTGTTTTAATGCAACAGGGCAGTCGATAATTAGGTACATCCGCGCTTTAATATCCAAGTTTCCATACATATATTGGTTTAAATTAGCAATTGCCCCAGGAGGTGCAAAGATACGTCGAAAGGAAAAAAACAAAAAGTAGAGTAAATATGATGGAGTGAAAAAACAAAAGAAAAAATTAAAAATGAAATGAGATTGAAAATTTATTAAAAATATATACACATAAAAAATAGTATAAAGTAATGTTAACTATAACAGAATAACTTGGTATATATTGTACAAGTTAATCTTAAAGTACTTTAAAATATCAATGTTAAGGTATATCACAAGTTATATTCATGGAAATCATTAGGAAGCAATTAATTTAAAGGATATAAAAAGTTGTGTACACGTATGTAATCAATATTAATCTTGAAATTAACATACTGAGGAGCTGAATTTGAACCAAATAGATATTCGTATTAGGTTTTTTGGATTAGGATACAAGTTGTGTTAGGAAGATAGAGGCACAAATGGAGGAGACCATCCAAAGGCATTGAACTAGTAAAATAATACAACATTGAAGTCTAGAACAAATTTTTAAGATAAGTGGAGAATGAAAACATTAGTTACAATAAATTTTATGTACAAAACTTCAAATATTAAAAATACATAATATCCATTAACTTTGGAAAATACTATAAAATCCATGCATGATTTCTTAATAAAAGTAGAATAAAATGTGATGAGACACTATAGGGAAAATAAATATAATCTAGAATGATGAACATCTCAATTTGTAATTGCATTTTTTTTCATTAATGAAGATTTTTACACTCCTGTAGGTGTCATGTACATATAGTCATGGGTTTTGAACTTGGGTGGGGAAAATGATAGCCTACTACCCCAACTACCAAGCCTACAAGAGGAACCCCTATAATTTCATTTTATATGTACAAGCATCTTTCTAAATAGACTCAAATCCTTCTTAACAACAAAATATAGATATTGCAAGGTTGAAATGTTTTTTTAAAGTTAAAGCCATACATTTATCCTCTTCATAATGGAATTTTATTTATGGAAAGTAAACGACAATGTTAAAGTGACATGAACAAGCCACAAAGCAACACATCATTTTCTAATGAGCATTTTCTAAAGAGCACTCAATGAAAGAAATGAGCTCAATATAACATGATCTTTCCAATAGTTGATATATCTTGCATGCGTTATCGCTTATGACCATGAAGGGTCAAACACTCATAATAAGGAAGGGATTGCATAAGCCATGTGTCTCCAATTCCATATATATTAATAACTAGGTCAAACCAAACTATTGGATTACGTTTTGCAATTATCAAAGAGGGAATATGAGAGAGCATATTAATGTGGTTTATGTTGCATGGTGTAAGAGTGGTTCAATAAAAGTTTCTCTTACGTATTATGTTAACTCATTTGCAATCTCTTAGTTTGACTTAAAATTTTTGTTTCAAAGAAAGGGTGTTCTATTAAAAGTCTAAACTTTCATGGTTGTTTCCAAGAAGTTGTTTGCATTTAAATATGTTTCCCTTCGGCAAGTAGATTGTGTCGATAGATTGGACAATAAATACAATGACGAAGGGCCTAGCAAATCACATCCCAAGTATAGATTGGGATAGGTGTTGAAATGATCAAAATATCTATATTGATCTTAAGACCTCTGAAGATTTGGACTGAACCTCCCACTAGGGGAGGCCACACCTTCTAGCTGTAACCCAATGATTTGAAGTTTGGTAGTGTAAGACATATATGGGCAAGTCTTTCAATAGAAGAAGGTATAGGTCTTTATGCAATTTGCAAGGTATCGACGGAGGCATAAAGACCTTACCTACCATTTTTGTGATCATGGTACATGGCGCTAGGCTAGAGACTCAGACAATGAGGAGACTTGAAGAGTCCACCAAATAAGGAACATAAAGTGTGAGTCACACTTAAAACCAACATGCATATTTTGTATTTTCATGAATTTGATAAAATGTGCCTCCAATGTAATAACACTTAAATGAAAAGCATACATATAAAATAAATACCCTATTCTAAATATAAAAAATATAAATTTAAAATAAATTACTTTAATTATATAATCAATATGTTAATTTTTTAAAAAGTATTCTTATAACTAAAATTAAAATTGATTATAGGTAACTAATTAATATGTTTTTTTTTTAAATGTTTTTAATAAAAATGCTTGCTCTATATCAATGGGCACTTAAAATTACCAACTCTTTTTAGTAAGATATGTATTTATATGTTTGACCTCATTTTCTTAAATTTTGATTCTCAAACGTGCCTTCAATAAAATATGTAACTACAAATATTTCAACACGGGCTGAAAGAATTAGATTTGTAGTTACAAGCATCACACATATCTGCCAAAACGACTAAACTGCATTACACGAATTCCTCATTTAATTGAAAATATAGATGGAAAACCCAACCAGCACAGAGTACCAGAAGGAAATCGAATTATGCAAAATTGTGAAGTTTTTTGGAATGGAAAGCATGTGGCAGACTTGAGATTCGACCAAATTCTTATTCCATGGGCAGGGCAAATCCCAAGTCTTCAAATGGACTAAACAGCGGGTAGAAAAATGAGAGTCCATTGGGGTTTGGAGCCCTAAATATACCGTAGGTGCCGATCTTCTATCCTACGTAAGAAGAGTTTGGGGACCTTCTTGTTGAGCCCTGCAAGTATAGAGCCCTACGATATTTGTAGGATCATCCCTTCGAAGAGTTGAAAACCGATGTTTGCTCGGCTGACGTTCTCTGTGTTCCTAAGTGCGATAGACTATTTTTCCTATTGGGCTAATTTGCTTACTTTTTGTTAGTATGCAAATTAGCTAAATACACAATAAAAAATGACAGTAAATACACAGTGAAAAATGGAGAAAAAAAGTGTAGATCATGTTGGCCAACACAGAGTCCATTCCAGCTATGCGAGAAATAGTCCACACATTATGCACTGGAGTCATTGATTCCCCTGCAACTTTCAATTAATGTTAAGCTGCAGGTATACAACTTGAAGGAAGCCTAAACCTCCACAAGGGAGGAGAGCATGAGAGGGAACATAGGAAAGGAAATGATTGCTAGTAGTTTTGTTAGGGCAATAACCAAGGGATGTGAAGGATTTAATGTCATACAGGGGGAGGGCAAGCATTGAACAAGGTGATGCATAGCATACGTTGGTTAGACAGAGGGGCGACGAACCATATCTATAAGGTAAGGTAAAGTAAAGTGGTCTTAGTTTTCGAGCCGTGTTCTTTGTATGTTAATATTGAACAACGAGCAATGGAAATGTCCAGGGTACAATCGAGTATTGTACTAGTTTTAGTTTTTTATTCATGTGCTTTTTAAGTTACCACTGAACAATGAGCGGTAAAACCTGAGCCATGAATGGGGAACCCGAGGGTAATACGAAATACCATTGGATAATATAGTGCTGAGAAAGATACTTGGAAAAATTGTATTTGTTGAAGGGACGACCAATTTGGCCACGGTGGCCAAAAACAGACCTCAGAGAAAAATGTCTTCCACGTAAACATGTATACATGATCTATGACTTTAAGTTGTATGTGGTCAGTGTTAATATTTTTTAGGTATAACCCTGATGGAAATAACAAACATAACCCTTATTATTATTTCTGTCTGGCATACCCTGAACAAGAATTATACCCTCCCAGTTCTCCTCATCCACAATTTCCATAACACCATTAAGTCCCAACATAAACCTTATTATTATTCCTGTCTGGCATACCCTGAACAAGAATTATACCCTTCCAGTCCTCCTCATCCACAATTTCCATAAAACCATTAATTCCCAGATGCCACAATAGTGTCAATGCCTCTAACAATTGGTTACTAGTTAAATTATCGATTAATATTTTACAGGGGCAATATTTTTTCGTGGCTCCTTGGAAAATAGATGAATGGGCTCACGATGGAATCAGGTGGTCACAATCCATAGAATAAAGAATGGAACATCAATTTCAAGTGAAGATTGCGATGGATTTTAACAATTTTGATGGTGCTCAATCTCAACCCAGCCCATTTATATCGACCCAACCCATTTATATTGGTGATTTTGAGGTTTGACACACCAAGTATGGCTTTCAGTCCCTTGGCCATGATTTGATGTGAAAAGAGTTATTGGGACAAAACATTTTTCCTTAGGGCACATGAACTATGTGTGGGGCCTTAGGCCACCACAAAGCCCAATAAATGGAATATTGGCATGTGAGAAAGATATAGTACCTCTTTTATGAATTTTTGTTAACCATGGATATTTTTTGTAACTTAAGCAATGGCAAGGTCAAAAGACATAGCTTAGGCCATAACATTTTCATTTGGCCTATAATCAAAATATGGTCATAGAATATTTTACACAGGGCATAACAGAGAAATAGGAAAATACAACAACGATGGGGAATCCTTTGCATTTGTTCCTAGAAATCACGCTACCTGAAATAAAATTATAAAGAAGCCACATGAGCTAATTCAATACCCAATTATTTCCATCTTCGGTATTTTGATTCAATCCCAAATTCTCTCCATCTTCAATGATCCTATTGAAGGAAAATGCATTGATTTTGTTTAACAGAATGTGGAAGCTGGAAGCTAGGAGGTCATCCAGAGGATCCATGAGAAAGCATTATCATGACTAGTACTTGAGTAATACGCGGTTCGATAACCTCTTGCTATAAATCCAAAGCTTCACAGTGTTGCACGCCCGATCCGTTAGTCCCTATAACAGAGCAGGCTCACTCGGTTCGTTCTCAGCATCTAAGGATCGTATGGATTTGGCCCCTTGTCCACGTAATTTATGTACCCTCGTAGAGTTTGAGGTATGGCTACTCAGCTTAGGTCTCCTAGCCGGGTCTTATCTTGAATAGTCCTAATTAGTCCATCTGTGTGAATCTCTCTCATAAAACATAGCTATAAATGTCAATCTGTAGTAATGCAAAATCCAATCGTGAGATAGCGATCTAAATTTTGGCGACCTAGCATCAATAGCACCACCAGCATAGGTATATCTTATATAGTATACGAGAGAGAAACATCTAAGACAGAGATAGTAGAGGCATCAACAGTGGTAGAGCTCCTAGTTTAGTTTAATACATCCCCAAAAACTAGGCTTTGAACGTCCTGGCCTGAGAATCAAGACACCCACGTTGCCAACTGGGCGCCCTCAGAAGTCCTCATGGGCCGTGAGAAGTCCTCATGTTAAATCCTCTCTTGACCGAATTAAATCCTGTCACGGCCGAATTGGGGATGGACCAGACGGACCAAATTGATACTCATAACCCTGAATCCATAGATTGATTTAGCAAAAGCCCCATTGGGAAATGGGTAGTTGTACATAGATCTATATTTGAAAAATCCTTCATGTTTTGCTTCGCCTCCCTATGAAACTTCATAGGTTTTAATCTATATTTTAATTTGTATAATGTATAAGTAAATAATATGTGTATATATTTAATTATATTAAATCACATAACTTATTAACTATATATATTTATTTATATTAAATATTTTAACATATGAACTATAGTAACATATTTATATTAATTATATGTTATTATTATATTTACATATTTTACCATTATTAAGGTGAAAGAAGTTTATATATCATAAGGGTGTTTATAAAATATTTACCTATTTTATAAATTCGGTTAAGTATTATATTTACATTTATTACAAGTATAGTATGGATGGACTATGAATGTATGGATTTTAACATAATTCCCTAAAATGAAGCATGTTTTGTTAGGAGAAAGAAAATTGGAACAATTTCAATAATATGTTTCCCTTGTGGTTTGAATTTTGTACTTTGGTGGGGTGTTTTAGAATAATCCCACTTGTTATGCATGCTTTAAATGGCAAACATATCCCATATGCTTTAAATGATGATGATGATGAACTAGATGACAATGACAGTGATGATGTTTTTAATGAAAACGATGATGGAAATGATGATGATGATGATCATCATCATCGTCATCTTTGTCATTATCATCATGATTATCACAATAGTCATCATCATCGGCATAATCATCATCCATGTCATAATCATCACCATTGTCCTTGACATCATCATCATGATTATTGACATTTTCATCAATTATTCATCATTACCTTTGGCATAAGAAATAGCATCTACCCAAAATATGTGATTAGTGGAAAAGGGTCATAGAGGACACACACGATTTATGCATGAAAAATAACAACTTATTTTTTAAGATGATCAACATCATCATTCTGATTGTACTCATCATCATTGTCATTGTCATCATCACCATCATCACCATTCATTGCATAGCCATCATAATCATCGACAATGCTGTCATTTCCATTATCCTCCTCCTCCTCCTCCTCATAATCGTCATCATCGTCATCATTGTCATCGTTCTCCTCATTATCAACAACATTATCATCATCATCATAACCATCCTCAATATCATAATCATTATCCTCATTTTCATCTTCAACATCTAGGTGTAAAACTGGATGCAAAAGTGGATAAAAACATGGATGTAAAAAAGGATGCAAACATGGATGCAACAAAAGTAGGCACAAAAGTGGGCGCATAATGGGGTGCACAAAAAATGGATGCAAAAGGTGATGCAAAAGTGGATGCAAAAAATGATGCAATCATGGAAGCAAAACATGATGAAAAAAGTGGCGCAAAAGTGGATACAACCATGGATGTAAAATCGGATACAAAATTGGATGCGAAAGTGGATGCAACAAAAGTAGATGCAAAACTAGATGCAAAAGTAGTTGTAACACCCAATGCAAAACCCGATGCAAAAGTGGATGCAAAAAGGGATGCAATAACTGATGTAAAATTGGATGCAAAAAAGATGCAAACATGGATGCAAAAGTTGAAGCAAAAGTGGGTGTAAAAGTAAGCACAAAAATGGGTATGAATTGGGACACGAAAAAAGTGGATGCAAACATGGATGCAATAGTAGATGTAAAAAAAGACGTAAACATGGATGAAAAATGGGATGCAAAAAGGGATGAAAACGTGGGTGCAAAAGTGGACGAAAAAATGGATGCAAAAGTGGATGCAAAAATGGCTGAAACAAAACGAGATGCAAAACTAGACTCAAAACAGGATGTAAACTTTGATGCAAAACATGGCGCATGAAGGGATGCAGAAAAAGAAGCAGAAGTGGATGCAAAAGTGTATGTAAAAAAGGATGCAAAAGTGGATGAAAACAAGGGCGTAAAAGTTGAGGAAAACATGGGCGTAAAAGGGGGCGCAACAAGAGTAGATGTACAAACTAGGCGCAAAATTAGGACCTGCAAAACTAGGCTCAAAACCTGTCGCAAAACCTGATGTGAAACCTGGCGCATAACTAGGTGCAAAACCCGGTGCAAATTACGCTGCAATTTGCACCAGATTTAGAAAAAGGATGCAAAAAACACCTAAAATTGCACCATTTTGTCCAAAAAATGAAGAAGAATACACTGAAAGATGGTCTAGATGCAAAAAAGGATGCAAAAAGTGATGCTAAATCCAGTTTTTGTTGTAGTGTTTGAGAAGGACTATTTCCTTGTTATCGAAAAATTGTTTCGAGCGTGATAAAAGTATGAAATGTATGCCAAAGAGCAGTTCCAACAGATGAGCCTGCATACAAGGGGATGTCTTTTACAGGAGGCAATTGTCCGAAGTCATGAAGAATAATTATGGAGCAACCACCAAATGAGATTGTACACTGTGAGGGGAAAGCTTGACATAAGCGTACATCAATTTGAGTTAACATTTTTGGGCCAATAAAGCTCATTTCATATATGAGAATATAGTGAATATGGCGAAGTTCTTCTTGAAGTTTTGAAAGGGATTGGACTTCAAGAGGGTGCATTTCACCAATGGGTATTGGAAGAGAAAAATCTATTGTAGATGCATGTATGTTAAAAGAAACAACACCAGTTGGAGCAAGGAGAAGAAGTGGGGAGTCATTTTGTTCAGATGCAGTTTGAAGTGCAAATTTGAGGCAAGATATGAGGTAATATTTTTAGGTTCCTGCAGTACCTTGAATCATCAGTTTTAGTGGCTAAGTATATCTAGTGTTTCTGAAATGGGACATGACAAGATCAAAGGCTATGCGTTGTGTGGGAGACAAGGAATTAGGCAAATTGGAGAAGGATGGGATGTCTTCATGTAGTTGGATGGACAAGCGATTGAGGTCAATGAATGATGTTGTTGTCTCATGCAAATGGGTGGGTATATTGTTATGTGACCAATTGTGATTTTTGTCAAATTCACGATGGCCAAGAATTTCAAGGTCATTAACTTGGATGTTATTTCTTGGTCTCATTTGAGAGAGAAGTTCCCATTCATCCATGGTATGGGGCAACAGAAAGGTAATAGCATCAGAGTTTGAATCATTGGATAGAGGTGTAGAGGGTTATTCTTCTGCATGTTCAATATGTGATTTTAATGTGATGCCAATGAGAAATAATTTCAGAAGTTGTGGTTCCAATATCGTGAGGGATGGACTGAAAAGCTTTGTATAGAAGATTTTCACTCCAACAAAACAGTTCAAAAGATGAAGAATCAGAGGGAGGAATGGAAGTGAAATGTGGATAGACTCTAACAATATTGTCACGTAAGTTTTGTTTCAAGCAGATTTAGATGAGCAAATTTTTTTCCTATTAGGTGAGAAACACCAACAATGAGCAGCTTCAAGCAGATTTAGATGTTCAAGAGCAACGGGTCTCTGCATGTAAGCAAAAATGAAGGGGGGCGTTGCAAGGGTTTTATTAGCGTCATTAGAAACGCGGGGAAAGAAATTTTGGCTCACGTTTAGGGAAAAGAAGTGATGGCTACAAAGCAGAAGAGGAAGTTTTTGCAGCATGTGACACATCTCTTGTGCACTAATGTCTCTTTCTGCAACTGTTTATGCAAGAAATTGTTTGATTGCATGAAGAATGGAGCTGTCACTTGGTGCAGCAAGTGCAAGGCGAGAGAGAATCGCATGGTAGGTTTCTGATTTTGGCTCTACTTTTGATGCATACTTTGAAATGTATTTGAGAACACCATGTTTACAAAGAACAGGTTGGTAATCAACATTAGCCCTCCATATTGAAAGCATGGTAGGGTTGTGAATATTTAGAAGGGGATCATTTCTTGCAGGATTGTAGGTTTTCCGTCAAATTGGATCAATGAATAATGAAGAAGTAGCTTGTAACTCATATGGAAAACCATAGCGACATTGAACATATGTTCCTTTTTTGTGAAGGCAAGTTGACTCTGAACATTTGGTGTGCCTTTGAACAAAATTGACAAGTTCTTCATAGTCAGCTAAGTAGTTTGATGCAAATATCGATGGTGATGCAAGACTGCATGGATCATTTGTAGTAGAATGGTGTGACCCAGAGTGAAAATTGGTAATTACGAGGATAACAAGTTGTCACATGTGTGTCAAATTTTTTTTTGCAGCTTCAACTGCAACATCATATTCCCAATCTAACGTGTCCATATTTGGTGCATTTGCCAACCAAATAAAACCATGAATGTGTGTGGATCCTCTATGATGCCATCCATATATACATGGGAGCAAAAAGAATATATTAGAAATAAATTGTATAAAGTGAAAAATACGAAAATAAAAATAGGAAGGAATAGATGGTATAATACCTGCACCAATAATCCGTTATATGAAAACCTTTTTGAAGCACCTCTTCAAGAAATATTTTGAATCTATCGTGCATGTATTATGATGTAATATGTGTATTTGATATGATTTTGTGGCCCTTCCATTGATAGTCTTGAGCTAAACCACTAGGACATTTAGTAGGCATTAGAGCATGCAAATCTAGCCATTTTGTGTCAGTTGCACTAAGGGTGAAGAAGAGCGTTGGTGTACCTTGTTGATTGATCATATTTGTCAGTTTAGCTCTACTTTTGTTCCAATAAAAACATGTTCCACGTAATGAAGACTCAAATCTTGCGACCCGCTCACCAATTTTCTCATTAGGCATGTCTTGCAATTGGTTGACAAGATCAAGTACTGTGGGAGATAGTGTATCTTCAAGATTTTTTTTGACAAAAACTAAGGCAGTAGCATTACTTCGATGATGCATAATTAGATTGTATATGTAGTATCTGAAGCGAGGATGTTGGTCAAATCTGTTGTCATGATAGAGAATGAGGTGAAGTGCATATTCGTGCATATCAACCTCATGAATGCGTGGTTGTAATAACATTGCTATACAGGTGGGAAACAAAGTTGGAAAAACCATGGAAAGAAGGCCTTTTGTGTTGTACTCATCGATATTTGGTATGTGTAACAACTGTCTAATTTCTTCAACCTCAGTTCTAGCATTAGTTTGTGTTGAGATAAATGACGAGGATTCCAATTCATAGGGTTCAAATGAATTTGGTGGTTAATCTGTAGAGTACAAGCTTTGTTGATGAGATAATGTAGCATTGCTATTAAGATGCGGAATCAAAGGTGAAATGTCTGCTGAAATAGAGGCAAAGAAGATAATGCTATTGGGTTGACTTGTACATCCTTGTAGTATGGGTCATTTTCCATTTTGAAATGAAGGGCAGCAAGAACATGTGTTCGACTAAAAAACAATTCATATGGATTGTTTGTAGAATTGCATTTGCAAACAATGAGGATGTCGAGTTCTGATACTAAATGCGGTAGGCATGTGGCAATATTGAAATGTATTGGGGGAAGTAAATAGTATGGCCAGAGTATTTATATTGACCACCATGAGCATGTGTCACTTGCAATATTGGGTTAGCATGACTAATGATCATTTCTTCAACCTGTGTAAGTACTGTAAGGACAGCTGGTTGGTTTCCCGGATCCATATTGTTTTCCAATGAAAAGCGATGGCCTTTTCATTCTAGAATACAATGATAACAAGTGTATGCACCATGGAAGTTTTTTGTTGCAAAACCAAGGTAACTTTCTTTTCAAATCGAGCAGACATGCATATCAACTAGTTGATCCATTTTTTTACGAAATCGTTGATGTGCATCATTGAGGTGGTTGTTCAATGGATTTGGCACAAGAGATGGAAGTGAAGCTGAGTCGACAGGTTTCGTAAGAGAAATTGAAGAAGACATATCCAGAGGCAGACGAGTATCCCTGTAAAGAATACATTGTTTCTTGTTATTTTTATCTCTGTTTTGTGCATATAAAACTCTTCTTCATGCATTGGCTTGTTCATTGTCATGATTTGGCATAATTCCTACAAGAAAATTGTAAACTTGTTAAACACTTAGAAGCTTTGATTGTTGACAGTGATACATTTTGTATATGTATTAACTGCATACTATATGGATCTAAAGCAGAAGATTAAAAAAAATGTTAATTCATTGCATATGGGGGAGTAAGAATGTAGCTTAAAATAATATAACTAGAGTAAATTTTGTTTTTCAAGTTGTAGCTTGATAATTGTAAGAAAACAACAATATTGAAGAACAAAGTGTAGTGTGAGAAAGTATATATGAAAAAAAAAGTAACTGTAATTATTGTTATGTACAGAGTAATGAAAAGTTGTGCTCAGAAACAAGAGAACAAAGTTGTCCATTTTATAAAAAACAGAATAGCAAAATAGTATTGTATTTAAGAACTACCATATAGGTTTTATCAAAAATTTGTGTAATAAATGGTAAGTGATAGCTTGTACATTGGAAGTATGAGACTACAAGAAAGTGGTAGCACTATAAGAGAGTTAAAAAAATACCCTGCTATGTTGAACAATGAAACAAGGAGTTAAAATTGAGAATTGAAACCATTCATTATAAACAATAAAGAATGGTTAAGTATCAAGCTGAAAAAATGTATATATTTATGTGTCTATATGAAAATGTCGTTTATGTATTTTCAACCATGACAATAGTACAACTTTTAGGTGTGCAACTCCACAAAAAGCATCTGTTCTAACTGAAAGAGTAAGAAGTAATTTTTTGTTGCAGATCCTCTGCACTATTTCATTAAGTGATGATGTTTTAGTTGAGAGAAGACAGATCTTTTGCAGAAATTCCCATGAGTTGGTTTGCATCATCATCAAATGATATCACACCATGAAGGTATCCAGTGACATCTCCCAAGTCAACCTTTAGTATATATTGGTAGTCCCATTCAAGAAACTCTCCATCACATTTAGCACAATGCCAAATGTCTCCAATTTTGTGGGCAATCTTTTTCATACATTGTATTCCGTCAACAAAAAGAGGGCATGCAAGGAAATAAAATTCATCCATGTTAACATTTGTGATGGTTACTACAAGAGAGTACGAAACAGGTTTTTCAGATGATTGAAGAGTTTGTAAGTCATTGATGGTAATGACTTTACGAGAACCAGAATGAGAAGCATTGAACTTTCGACTCAATGATGGTGATGCTGAACGAAATCCATTGTCATGAAACCATTTTTGAAGAACCAAAGTGTCTTCAATTTTTGGGTTTATAAAAACAATAGTGTTGGAAATAGTTCCAACAGTTTTTCCATTAAAATCTGTAACATGGCCACCTTTGATTGCTGCAGCTGGAGGCGTAGGTAAACCATACAGGTTGGCAAGCTCGGCTCCATCAATTTGGAAATACTCTCCCCAAAGTGTTATGTCAATACTATAGCCTGACATGTCACAGAGTCCAATAGTGCGCTTGACAGTCTCAACACCACCTCATTTTTCGTATTGTGGATGTAGGAGAAACTAAAATGACAAGGCCAACAAGGTCCACCATGGGATTGATAGGTATACTTTGTATCTCCTGAATAGTTTTAAAGTTAAAGAAATAGAAAGGTACTAAGGGGTAATCATTTAAGCATGGTTGGGTGGTTGAGGAGGAACCTCGAAAAATCTCATTATGGCTTTCCAAATGGTTGAAAATTGGATTGGATGCTTTCACTGTGCCATTTGATACTGTGCACACTATTCCTATATGTATTTGGTCATACAAAGAGAGTGTCAATTCATTGAATGCATATATATGTATTTCAGCGTGTGAAGCATTAACACTGTCAAATCCAAATATTTTTCAAGACCCTCATTGGTTGCCATATTCATGTAGATTTTTCTTGGAAATACCTCGGCCTTGAATGTTCCAAACTTTGTTACTAAGAAGAGAGTGATGTGAATGGAATAGTTGATGCAGCCAAGGCATGGTTTTCATCTACTGAGCTAGGATTCACTGGAACAGAGGAACAACTCTGTGAGGGAGAAGGTACAAGTAAGTGGTAAGGTGCAGGATCTCCAATAATTGATGCATCCACTATGACTACTTCGAGTGCAAGCAATGCGATAGTCTAGTGAGAAGAAGTATGTTAGAGTTCAATGGGATAGAAAAACCTTGGATGCATGAATAGTGTAAAATTGATTAAGTGGAGAAAGACAACAAGGAAATTAAACATACATCACACTATGTACACTGTTTCATGTACACTTGGTAACTTTGATTATAGATCCTTCTTTTAGTTATCCAGTTTCTACAAGACTAATATATATAGTTGGAAGCAATAGGTCATGCTAGTGAATCCCATCTGAGATAGAAATTCGGAACTGAATAGATGATGAGTTGAGTGAGTTCACTTGGTTTAATGAGGAGACCTGTATTAGCGGGAAAAGGTTGACAACACCATGTAGCAAGAGTGAAATAGAATCTTTAGTTAGCATACTCTCCATAGCGTGACGGTTATATTTTCCTGTGAAATGAAATAGGGCATGAACAAAAAAAAATTGCAATGTAACATATTCATGTGATCGAATGACAAAAAAAAATGCACATATGACAACAAATTTTTTTCGCATAAACATATTTCATGATTCTGATTATTGTTATTCATTATCTATTATAAATTTTAAATATGGACTATTATTTATTATCTGTTATAAATATTAATGCTAAAACTTGGATTTGGAATTTTCATCTTGCGCTTTCCGCTGTGGCAATTCTGTCAAGATTAATTCTATGGCAATTGTTCAAAATTTGAAATAAACATTAATAGATTAATTTGTGTCCTATTTCAAATTTTCACTATAAATTTTTTAATTCTTAATTGTAATCATTTTCTCTTCTTCATTATATTACACAGTTTATATATTAATTTGTAAATATATCATTTAGTATTTTATTCACCATCCGACAACCCGCATTCAGCGAGATGTGGGATGCAGGATGCAGAGATTACAAAATAGCGGGATGCGGGATTACACAATAGCAAAATTTTATTTATCCCTTTATGTAATTCGCAATCCTGCAAATTGCGGGTTGCAGGTTGCGGAAACACAAAAAAAAAATATTAAATCAAACTACAGGGTAAAAGGCCGAAAGCAGAATATTGTTCTGAAGTTACAACTAAATCGATTTTATTTTCAAAGACAGAGATTTTATTTTCAGAGAGAAAGAGCAACAACTTCAACCACTTCAATCAACTTCGGTTTCTTAAACTTCAACAACTTCAATCAAATATGGACTATTATTCATTATCTGTTATAAATATTAATGCTAATACTTGGATTTGGCATTTTCAACTTGCGCTTTCCACTGTAGAAGTATTGTCGATATTGATTCAATGGCAGTTGTTCAAAATTTGAAACAAACATTAGTAGATTAATTTGTGTCGTCTGTCAATTTTTCACTATAAATTTTTTAATTCTTAATTGTAATCATTTTTTCTTCTTCATTATATTACACAATTTTATAGATTAATTTGTAAATATATCATTTAATATTTTATTCACCATCCCACAACCCGCAATCCGCAATTGCGGGATGCGGCATGCGGGATTACAAAATAGCGGAATGTGGATTACAAAATAACGAAATTTTATTTATCCCTTTCGACAATTTGCAATCCCACAAATTGCGGGTTGTGGGTTGTGGAAACACACGACAAAAATCTTAAATCAAACTACAGGGTAAAAACCCGAAAGCGGAAGGCCGAAAGCATAATATTGTTTTGAAGTTGCAACTAAATTGATTTTATTTTCAAAGACAAAGATTTTATTTTCAGAGAGAAAGAGCAACAACTTCAACAACTTCAATCAACTTCTTATTTATCTCTTTCCGCAACTCTCAATCCCGCAAATTGTGGGTTGCGAGTTGCAGAAACACGCAACACAAATCTAAATCAAACTACATGGTTAAAAGTTGAAAGCGGAAAGCAAAAAGAAAAATATTGTTCTACAGTTACAACTAAATCGATTTTATTTTCAAAGACAAAGATTTTATTTTCAGAGAGAAAGAGAAACAACTTCAATCAACTTCGGTTTCTTAAAAAAAAGAGAAATAAATGATTATGCAATATAGTTAGACGAAAATCAGAATTTACAAGTTCGTAATAAAACTGTGTATTTTCGACCTTTGGTTTTCATAGTGCAGAATGCCGAAACGGCGAAACTCTGTGTATTTACCAATTTTCGCTTGCATTGCGTTGCAAATATGTAACTTTTGATTTTCGCAATACATAATTTGTGAAAGTTGGGATTTGGCATTGGCGGCTTTCGAATTTTGCACAGTGGAAAGAGGAAGATGGAAAGAAATTTATTTCAGGTAAAAATGTATTGCCATTTTTATTGCCGGGAAAAAGAATATTAGGGAATATTGTATGTTGGACCTCAAACCTCAAAGTTTCTATTTTCGCAACACAACAGCAATAAAAACAAAACAAAGAAAGGGTGTTTGACCATCTCATAATCACACTAAACGAATATTCAAAAAAATCAAGCAGACTAAAGGAGTACCTGCAAATTTAAAGAAGGTGCGAAAACCTTTGCTGGAAACTGTAAAGTGTAAATGAAGCACCGAAAATCAATCTGTGTTACCTAAAGGTCTATTTATATGTGCAAAGCAAAGGAAGTGCGACAAAAAATGCGACAAATGCAGTGTTGTAACAAGATTTTGAAGATCGTCATAAGCTGAGCAAAGATGAAGATATTGACCCATGTCTGAATCATATGACAAGCTTTCTTGCATTAATTGAACAACAATGCATTGATGAAACATTAATTCCAATGGATGAAGGGACATGGGAAAAGTGTATTCAATTGAATGAAGCACCAGTGAAATGAAACCTCAATCAAATTGTGACCCTGCTGGATTGAAACTTAGGCTAAACCCACATAAACTGCTGGACCGAAACTTCCACAAAATTGTTGGCGTAAAGTCTTGGCAAGGACTTTGCCGAATCGAGAGAAATCAACTGCAGGGAAGGATAGTAAAATCTTGTACAAAAAAATGCTAGGGCCAGTGGTTTAGGACAACAGATAGAAGTGTAGTGAAAACACGCAAGCCACCTGCCAGAAAAACACGCTAAACACTAACTGCAAAGAACGACCCGCAACTGGCAATCAATCCATCAAGTCCATCAATCCATTCACGTGCAGCACCAGTCATAACACAGAGGAAACCTACGGTTTGTGGGATAGAAGTTCTCCAATCGAGATTGCAGAATTGGGGACCCAACTGCAAATAATGACCCGCATGCCATTTGGTCAGCATGGAAAGAACGTCCATCATGCAATTTGGTCAGCGTGGAAATAAGTTCATTTGAAACCAAGACACAACACCTGTCCAGGCTCCATTCGCTAATCCGACGCGACACCTGTCGAATTGTTAATGGCTAAGGAAACGAAAAATCTTTTAAGACTGCGTCTCCATAGGAAAAATCCTTCTACGTAATTACAAAAGAGAAAAGAAAATCACAACTAAATGCTGAGGTTCAAGTATTGAAATAAGATAAGAAGAAGCAAAATATAAACTAGATCGGAGTGTAAGGCTTAAATTGTGCCAAAATCACCGGGATGATGAAAATATCTTGGCATGGGGTGTTAACATTAATAAGTTTGAGTGGGTGGCGCATTTGTTTTTCGTGGGAGAGAATCATGGGAATGGTGCCCTTAAGAAGAGATTGATGTAAACCTCCCTCCGCCACTTGTCCCGTTTGAGGTGAAAGCATGTCAGTCGAGTCAACCACTTGGTGTCTTTTGGAAAACTGAAATGTGGTTTCTTGTTATTAAAAATATATCGATGGGTGGAGATGAAAAATAAAAAATAAAAAATCTTCATACGTTCTCCAAGGTCTGAGTTCGATCGGAGAGCGAGGACTTTGCAAACTTTTCAAAAGCCTGCGTTGGATTTGTGGTAAGTATGCTTCTGATGTTTTCATTGTCCGCGTTCTGCTAGATCAATGGATCAATGTTGTCATTGTCTTCGTTTTGCTAGAAATCAGATTGATGTTTTCATTATCCGCGTTCTGTCAGATCAATGGATCAATGTTTTCATTGTCTGCGTTTTGCTAGACCTCGGATTGATGTTTCCATTATCTGCATTCTTCTAGATCAATGGATCAATGTTTTCATTGTTTGCGTTTTCCTAGACCTCGGATTGATGTTTTCATTATCTGTGTTTTGCTAGATCAATGGATCAATGTTTTCATTGTCTGTGTTTTGTTAGACCTCGGATTGATGTTTTCTTTGTCTGCGTTCTGCTTGACCAATGGATTAATGTTTTCAAGTATGTGTTTTGCTAAACCTCGGATTGATGCTTCAAGTTTTGCATTTTGCATTTTTTTTATGACTGCGTGTTTCTTTTCTGAACTGAAATGAAAAACCGATCGTTTGATAAAATTTCTAGTTCATATGCATTGGGCATTTGTTTCCAATAATTAAACACCTGAAATGACTGCGTTTTTCTTTTCTAAACTGAAATGATAAAATGATCGTTTGACGAAGTTTCGAGTTCATATGTATTGGCATTGTTTCCAATAATTAACACCTGAAAATGGATCAACGTTTTCAAGACTGCGTTTTTGTTTGGCTGGAGCAATCGTTTTGATGGGTTCCTATTTTTTTCCAGTTCAGTGGTATTTTTTTCATTACTAAATTTTAAAGGCTTATGACATATTGGTTAGAGCGTTTGGCACTGGGAGGAGGAGGTCACCATTTCAAGCATTACGAGATATTGTGTCATATAAGTGTTTTGTTGTATATAGGGTATTACATTGGTAGTATACCCCCAACATATATATAAGATAATAGATATCGATTAAACTTCAATTGTTAACTATATACAAATATCATGGCAGTTTGGCTATTTGATTTGAGTTGAGACTTATATAATCAGTGGCGTTAAGGTATGGTGATATGGTATATTACATGTACACGTGTGTACTTTTTAATAAAAGATTTCCTTTCCTACAAGTACACAGTATGATCCATTTATATGTAATATTATAGGTATATTTAATTTTGTTAAAAGACCTCCCTTTTATTTCCAAAACTAAAATCAACTTATGTGTAAAGTAGAGGTTAAGCATTTTGATACCTCCAACAGAATGGAAGCGGTTGGTTTAGAAATTGTTTTAAAATGAATAGTATTAAAAGAAAACAAGATGGACCTTTGGATGGATGATTTATTTTAAAATTGGACATTTGGTATTAATAATTTTTTATTCTTATCTTGGGAATTCATGTCTTAAACATATTAAGGAACACGAAATAAATAAATTGTGGAAGTAAAATGAATTCATTTCATTTGGTTATACGAAAACGATAGAATATATATATATATGATGAATTATTATATTAGTGAGCTTTTTATATTAAATCATGTTATTAGGCTTATTGTGAGGACTTTTACTTAAGGTTATTATGGAATTTATACCTTAGAAGTTTTTGGTTAGATTCCATGAACAAAGTTTGATGAAGGATTTGTCATGTTAATATTTTGATATGACGGTTAAGGATTTTAAGTCTCATACCCATTAGACTCAGTATCCTTTTGACTTCAATACTATCTGAACCTGAATCATGGAGGGTTTCTTCTTATAACCTTGAACCTTAGTGGATTCGTCGCCTAACTCAGGGGTGGCTTTAGACGGATAAACACACGTCAAGTAAAGCCTACGGTTGAGAGGAAAGTCGTATATACGCTTTTAGTTGCCCAAGCTAAAGTAGCATTAAAGAAGTATCTACAATGGTTAATTTTGTTTATAGATATTATCATGTAGCATAAATATTTTATAGCACTGATTTGTATATTGAGTGTTGGATGCAGAATCCATGACACATTGATGGAAGGGCATCGGGATGGCCAGAAAGATAGTATAGAGTAATTCAATTGGTTACAAGCATACACGTTTAATTAGATCTTTAACAGTTAACCTTGTTATATGGATTCCATTTATCTGGTTCTAATGTTTATGTTGAGGTTGCATGAATACAAGTGGTGGGTGAAGAAACTATGTCCTGAGGATGCGAAAGACATCGAGGTAATAAGAGAAAATGATAATGTGTAATCGCTACATGCCATTCAAGGGACAACCTAGCGACTAATGTAACAATTATATCTATTTTAAATAAGATTCACTTATGTAGAATTGTATTAGAGTGATTGTAGTTTGACGGTTCTTAATTGTGAACAAAATGTGATTTTTTATTTGAGGTATAAGTTCTTATCATTATTCTTGTACTAGTATGGATATTAATATAGCCCTCTTGTCAACTACTTAGTGGAACTTAGTCAAATTGATTTATAGTTTCTTATATGAATAGATGAAAATGAAAGTAGTGTTTACAATTATGTGATTACACACTCTCAAGAGACTAACATAGTCGACTTGTATGGATATAGTAAAAGAAAAAAAATTACCCCATTTTCTCAGGATTTATACTGTGAAATTTCGGGTATGTTACATTTGACATCGGATAAAAAACAAGAATGTTGTAGGAGAAAAAGGAACTCTCTAGTGGACTGCATTTTTTTCATACCCTCCCTTAAAGCCAATCCATTCACTTGTGCTTCATCCACTTTAGAATTTTTCACAAGCTCTATGAGGAAATTCCATTTATCTGATAGAAGAGGAATTTACTACAATGTAGAGAAGATGTGTTCCTTGATAAACTCCTTTGGCGTAAAAATGTCGAAAAATTATGAAGCTTATTCAAGCATTCAGATCTAGCATGCTATCACTTGAGCTCACTTAAGGTGCAAAGTAGTCATCGATTGGAAATCCAAGTGGAACTCAGAAGAGGCCTGGCACTTTCCCTCACTTTAGGATGGTTGGCTAGTGGTTACCAACAAAAGGGAACTTCTGTGTCTTCACTAAGTCTAGAAATGTATTATGAGTATAGAATGGTTCAGAGACTTTTTTATATATCTCTCTCAAAGATTTTTATGATGTTAGATATTGTAGATTTATGGGATAGAGAAATCTAGTGCTAAATGCAAAAAAATAGTAAATCACCCAATTTCAAAGGTAGTTGTGAAATAAGAATATAAATTGTAATTTCCATATCTATTTGTAGAAATCAAAAGAGGTTCTGAATTTATATAAATTTGTTCTTTAGTTATTTCCTGAAGTTGGAAAGTGCATATTTATATACCAGTATTTTTTTATTCTAGTTTTAGATGCAAGAGACAAGATGTCACTACACTTTGTGGGGAAGATCTGGAGAATTATAAATGCTGCAATTTCTAGATCTAATTTGCAAAAGAAAAATAAAGAGCTTTGTACAAATAATTATGGTGGTTTAAAGGTGGTAAAAGTGCCTATATTTTGTAATGGGCATATGGGATGTATTGAGACTTAATCGGAGGTTGTTATAATGTGGAAATGAACATAAATAAGACTTAAAATTACACTCATTACTTACTTTCTATTTGTTGTTATATACTTCAGAAATATGTAATGAGAATTTACTAATGTAGATAAATTCAATGATTGTGGGGTTTGGGATCTAGTGGTTTTAACTCTCTCAACAAGTGAGAAAACTCATCAGCAATAGGCCTTTTTTCTATTGGCTTCTTGAAGACCATTGTTTGTCCCAGAATGTAAAAAACAAGATCAAGCAAATAGGGACAAAGTAATGTATAAGAGTTCACAAGGCTAGTCATGCTATGTCCTATATTGGAGAGGAAGAACATAATTTTCTAATCGTGGCTGGACAAAATCTTAAAAAATTGCCACATATTCAAGATGAGGATAGCAAGAAAATGATATCACTTGTATCTAATTATGTTGACTATCTACCCATTGATAGAATCACTTCCAATCAACTAAAATGTATAATTAATTTTTACAAGTTGAAATTCCTCTTTGTCTAACTCCAGTTTTATGAATTTGGGACTTGTTAAAGAGATAAATATAGATACATATTAGCTTCCAATCAACCATCATGTGTTGGAAAATTAATGTTTGCAATGTGGAATAGTTTCTATCTTCTTCGCCAAAGATGGGAGTTGTTGTCCCGCTAATTTGATCTTTGGAAAATTACTGGTCAAATATATAAACTTTAAAAAGGATATCCATCAAACTTGAAGGGGAGAATAATGATGAAATCCTTTGTATTAATTCATTGATGTGTTTTTCAAACATCTATGAGGCAAGCATGAGTTACTCAATGTCACTTCTATCGTGCATTCCAAATGGCATTAAAGGGAGTGTCCAAGTTGCATAAAGTACCTTCTAAGAAGATACAATAGTCTCACAACAATCACAAAAGAAGAGTTTCATGCGAATGTAAATTTCATCTTCTTAGGAGTCTAATAGTAAAAAGGAAACGATGGATAGAACAAAGGTTCAAAGAAGCCATTTTGCGAACGTAATGGGAAGAAGTATTTCATATATCAAAAGAGCTATGGCCACCCCACCGATGATTGTTAGTAGCTTCATGCTAAGAAGGATAAATGTCTACCTTTGAAACAACAACAAGAAGGGGTTGGTTTAAAATTTAAAATAAGCAACACTATGACATAATTAATTCATAATATTAGAGCAATCCTAGGTTTTTCTAATTGAGATGTTGCCTTTAAGACATGAAAGTCAAAATAAAATCCTTTTGAAGTTGGACGGTAATTCTACCCTAGTGCCTAAATATAGAATTTAATAGCAATTTATTGTGTTTGTCAAAGTAAGCAATGCCTTTATGCCATAATAGTGTCTTACATAACCCTCATCATGTTTTTGATTGATTGCCACTCATGTAAAATAAAAAACTCTAGTTGAATCCTTGGTCTGAAGCACATAAGTCTTTCTCTGTATACACAATGAAAACCAAAGTATGGTATAATTGTATCATAATCAAAATGATAGGATTGGACCATAACCGATACAAATGACAAACTAACAAAGTTTCGATTGTTTTATTTGATTTTTTTGCCTAGATAGGCTATTCAAGTATTTTCAAATATTGCAAAACTAAATTGATAGTCTCTTGTCCCAGACCAGTGTAACAATACCTTTTATGATGACATTGCATACAAGATGAAATCACTTGGCATTCTCTTATGATCAGTTTCTGGAGGATTGTAGTCAATTGTATTCATTGCCTATAAGTTGTAATTGATTAGTCACATATTTTGAGAAGTTAAAGGGAAATAGGCATTGCCATTGCAACAAAAAGATTCAAGGAAAATAAAATAAAGTGGTTGATGCACTTAGCAGGAAGGTGCATGAAATTCTTGTGGCATCTCTTAGTATTTTCCAATTAGATTTGAGACACCAGATTTTTAATCATACTGCTGAGGATGAAATGTATGTGCAAATAATGGCCAAGTTGCAGAAGCAAAGCCTTGAAAAGAGGTATGAAGGATATAAATCGAAAGAAGATGAACCTCTTACCTATAAGAAGAAAATTTATATTCCAAATATAGTAGACTTGAGGAGAATTGTTATGGATGAAATCCATCAAGCTCCATATTATGGTCACCTAGGATATTAGAAAACAATTGCTACAACCAGAAAGCAATATTTTTGGCCGAGAATGAAAAATGACATTGCTGATTATATTTCTAAGTGCATGAAATGTCAGCGGGTGAAGGTTAGGCATCAACACCTAGCATGTTTATTGCATCCTTTTCTAGTCCTGGAATGGAAATGGGAAGTTATTTCCATGGATTTTGTTACAGGATTGCTAATGATTGTGAGACAACATGGTTCCATCATGGTTGTGGTGGACAAGTTGACAAAGGCATCACATTTTATACCAGTCAAGTCCACTTATAAGGTTGATGAAATTGCCAAAACATTCATGAAAGAGGTTTTCAGATCGCATGGATTGCCTAAGGGAATAATTTCTGACAGGGATACCAAGTTTACTTCCAATTTTTGGAAGAGTCAGTTTGCAGATTTGGGTACAAAATTGAACTTTAGCACCACCTACTATCCTCAAACCAATAGGAAAATAGAGAGAGTGAATCAGGTGCTTGAGGACATGCTTCACATGTATGTGATGGACAAACCATCCAAGTGGGAGGATTATTTACACTTGGTAGAGTCTGCCTATAACAATGGACATCAAGTATCACTGGGGATGAGTCCATATGAATCTTTGTATGGGAGAAGGTGTAGGACACCAATGAATTGGGATAATCTAGTGAACATGATTTTGCTTGGTCCAAAATTTCTCAAGGAAATGGAGCAAGAGGTTGCAAGGATCGGGTAGAAACTGAAAGCAGCCCAGGATAGACAAAAGAGCTATGCATATAAGCATAGAGTGCATAGAGAGTTTAGTGTTGGGGATCATGTTTACCTTAGAGTGAGGCCAAGAAAGAGTTCCTTGAATCTTGGAAGTCATGCTAAGCTATCACCTAGATATTGTGGGCCTTTTAAAGTGCTTGAAATAATAGGGCCAGTTTCATATAGACTTGCATCGCCTGCTCGCACTAGAGCTCATAATGTTTTTCATGTTTCTTTGCTTAATAAATATGTACATGCACTCGTACAAAATGATAAATTAATGACTAAAAAAATGACTAAAATTAGGCTATAAACGACTATTTTTGAGTCGGTGACTAATAGTAGCTAATTTCCACTATTTTATAGCTAGTCGTATTTCACTTAGTCATTAATAGCTTGACTTATTAGCCATTGATTTAGTCATTGATAGTCAATGATTTAGTCAACGATTTAGTCACAGATTTAGTCATTGATTTAGTCATTGATTGCACTAATTAATGACCAAATATACGACTAAATAAACTACTATATGATAACATATTAATGACTAAGCTAAAGATGATTAAGATACATGAAATTAGCTACTAATAGTCGTATATATGCGAATTTAGTCATTTTTTGTAGTCACAAGTTTATGATAGGGCATGGAGGAATCGAACCACCAACTTTCTGCCTATAAGTAGGCATGCGCTCTACCATTGAGCTAGAACCCTTTAAGAAGTTGTTATTGCTTGACAATGATGATATTTAAACAAATTTATGATAGATAGCAATCTACAAACTACATAATTATTACTATTACAACTTACCAGTAACTAGTATTTATGATAAACTAATTCCTGAGAGCTATGTACAATTTTCCCTATCTGGAATATCCATTCATGTTACCAGAGAGAACAGAATACCTCTGTGATGGATGTGATACCAATTAAGTCAACCAATTTATAGAATATCTATTGGCATGCCTGAATATATGAGAAATATATCATTATATGAAATCAAGCAAAGTAAAAGTCAAATAAGGTAAGCAAAACTTGACATTCATAAAACAATCTATCAATGACAATATAAAAATACATGAAAATGAAATATTTCAGACTGAGTGTTGCAAAGCATAAGCTACCATATCAGTGAATTCTAGAAAATGAAACATATTTTTATAGAAGTTACCAAAATAAGCAAGCAAAAGAAATTCAACACATATTTCAGAAAGAGTTGAATGAAATAATAAAAGCATACCCAACATTATAGTTGACACATTTTATATGAAAATCAGTGTGAAACATTCAATCATGTTTGTAAGTTTATCTCTGGCCAACCTGCCTTAGATATAGCCACAACTAGACTGATACAAATAATTATCAGAACCAAGGGCACTCCAGAAGTGCACCACATGCAAAGTAATAAAGACAAGAGAAAAAATCACCACAACGAAGGTAAGATTTGAGAACAGACATCACATCAATAGCTTTACCATGTCTCTTTAAGGTTAGACAACTATTTGCTTCAAAATACTTATTAACAAACACAATCTAGCAAATTTCAAGTACACTTGACTACTTCCTAAATTTGCATAAAAGGAAAGAATGTGTGATTATTTCAAACAAAAAAAAATACAAATAACAATCTCACATGTAACCTAAAAGGCTTGACACTCAACAATACAAGTCGCTCAAACAAAGATTGTGCAAGACTAGCACGAGCTGCTTTCTTGTACATAATCACAGTACCCAATTGGCAATGATCCCCAACTAGCACCACCTAAATTTAATAAGAAAAATACCAACTTGCATGTCAATCCTATATTATATTTTCTATTGTACAATAATAAGTTCTGCAAAAGAAGATACAATGGAAATCATTTTCTCATTACATAATATCTTTGACAGCAACTCTACGAGGATAGATTAGGTTATTACCAACTTTTCTCCAAGAACTAAAGGAATCAGGCACTCTAGTTCAAAAGCCTGATTTGATTCGTCAATAAGGACCTGAATAGTAACCCAACATTTACGTGATCAAATAGCTAAAAAAACTCATACTAATATGTAGTAATCCCACTTGCAACTCTAAACTTTAGTAGTACCTGACGAAACCTAAAATTAAATAGCCTGGGATCACCCGCACCAACACAAGTACATCATATGACATCAACACTCAGAGTTATTTCTCTTTCTATCGCCCTCTTCAGTGCTTTGTATATCGTTTCATCCACACTTGAAAGATCACCTATATGTGATGTTAAAAAATATACCATTTGTAGTAATTAATAGAATTCATTACCAAAACAATAAATAGAACATTTCATTTAGCTCAAGCTTGCTCAAGCAGAGTAATTTTCTTGGCCAAATCAGATATTACAAAAGGTTCCTTTGTTATCTTACTTGTCGTTAGTATACTTTAAAATAAATGACATACCTAACAAGAAAATACATCCACCTGAATTTATTCCAAGCATATACAACAACCAACCCTAGGAGTGCTTTCGACACCAAAAAAGAAATAGGTTCCAATTTGACAAAAGCATCATATACAACACATCCACTTGCTTAAATGATATCAACAATTGGCTAGCAAATCTTTAGAGGGTAAATATTATATTCCTAATCTACAAATAATACATAACTTCTGAATGGATTGGACTGTCCATACCTTGTTCATCTTTCAACTTTTGAAGTTTGTACAATTCACTTTTTTCTTAAGTGTCAAGGTGCCTAACCTGTAATTGCTTTACAAAGAAACATAGCACGTAAATGCCTTGGGATTAGGTAAAAACCAGAGCAAAGAAAAATAGCCACTATTACATTGCAACTATTATGTGCTATGTTTATAGCCACTAATATAAGTAGCCACGTAATAGTGGCCACGTAGCACTAATGTGCTATTATGTGCTATGCTATTGGCTAGCCAATAACCACTATTACATTAGATTAGGTAAAAACCAGAGCAACTCTGAAAAAACAACCTGATAATGCAGTGTTAAATGTTCAACTGGAGAACTCACTCCCTCCCTTGATTTTGTACATAGTATGACAACCTGTAATGTCAAAGCAATGAAACTTCCGTGTTATATTAATCTGACATTTAGAATATAGCCAAAAAATTATCTTATGCACGTTTCCTATGAACAGACTTCAAAAAGTAGAAATTCTTGCATGAGAGATTCAAAACATGTATTTTAAAACATTTTTAAGAAGGAACTTATATAATTACATACAGGATAGCAAGGACACCTTCAAACCCGTGGCACTAATTTTCTCTGCAAGTTGATCAACAACAACATTACTTGGAGCACATACCAAGACTTGAATCACATAAATGAAGTGAAATTGTATTAATGTCAACTGATGACAAAAATAGGTCAGAGGTCAGAGCTCAAGATCATGGCAAGTAATAATAGCAATATAGAATGGTCGAGTTTATACCTTCCATAAAAGAGAAGGCACCTAGTATAGGTACTAATGAAAGCAGAATTAGACCAAAGATGGGTAAGGCCTTTGTAATGATGTACGACCCTTGAATATGAAAACATAATGACAATTTAGTTAGCATTGGTTAAAAATCCATCAAAGATATCACTTGTTACCTGGCCTTGACCCTGCTTGGCTAAATGGTATACAATAGCTGCTGAGGTGACAATCTTTCCTGTCTCGGGAGAGCCTTGAATTAAACTCACAGGATTTTGCAAAACACTATTTAAAACACTAACCTGCACATGATATAAAGAAATGAATTACAACAACCTCTAAAACAAACAAAAGACTGCATCATTCATTAACAATAGCTAAGATGATTGTTATAATGAGAAATCCATCCACACCAATTTACAAGAAATATATAGCATTCACATAAGGTTGACTTATGTATATTCATTATCATGGTGAATCCATTCACAACATTTTTTCTTGTAAATTCAAATGGCCCAAGGTTCAGTATCATAGATTCCATGTTATTACTCATTGTAGGTACTCAAGTGTGCATGTTGAAGAGAATTCATTAACTGCAATACATGTAATAATGAATCATGCAGTTGAACACTCAGAAATTTACTCAAGATCTAATGTTTTGGTTAAGATCAATCCTCAAATGGTCTCTGGATCTCAACAATTCTATACAGAGGAATAAATAACTACATAATGGATACCTTACTGAAAACCCCAGCATCGTGTATTGATTAAGGATCCCTATCAGAGAAATTTCATGAGATTAGAAGTTCGGCAACCCTGATACCACTGAAAAATTATACCTAGACGACTTTAAAAGAAAAAAGATAAATCATTGCAGCCAGAGTATTAAAATGGTAGCAATTACATGAAAGAAAACGATTGCACTGGATTATATATTTTAGGCATTTAATATTTTGACTTTATGCTATTGGTTACTTATATTGCCACTATTCATTTTCAGTTTATTTTATATATCTTATGCTATCCACAGGAAAAACTAGTAACAATTACTATTATCTCTATCCCTATGAAGAGGTAAAGTTCCTTCGATTACAAGTTCAACAACCTTGATATCATTGCAAAATATAGATGACTTTGAAAAAAAAGCTAAATCATTGAAGCCAGACTAGTAAAATGGTAACAACTACAATGAAGAAAATGATTAGACTGGATTATATATTAATATTTTAGGCATTTAATATTTGGAAATTATGCTATTTATTATTTATATTGCTCCTAATCATTTTCAGTATATGTACAATATCTTATGTTGTCCATAGAAAACAATGTTAGAAATATAGCAGAATTGATAAGCATCAACCAAGACAAATAAATAATAGCAAAAAACATCTCAAATCCACCACAATTCTTCAAAAAAAAACATTTAAACTTCATCACAAACAATATCTACTAGATAATATCTTGTACAAAATAAGTCCCCAACCATCAATGAAGCCAAACAAGTTGTGCAGAGAACTCACCGTATTCATTAACAAATAGCCATACAAGTATCTAGGTCTACATAAGAAGTTGAAGACAATAAGAAAATTAAATAATAGCTAAAATTATATAAATACTTGACTAAAGTAAAACAAGCATGGAAACACAAATCTTAATTCTTCAACACCATGTGGAAGAATCCCACATCTAGAGCTAGAAGTGATTTCCTACCCAAGAAAGTGCAACAACAACCAAGAAGATCAACCCAGTGTATTGGTCACTAAAGCTAGTAGCAATTTCCTACCCAAGAAAGTGCCACAACAACCAAGAGGATCAACCTAGTGTATTAGTCAATCATGATCATCCTAGCCCCACATTTCTCTCATCTCAAAGGCATGCAAAAAAGGGTGGAGAGTGACGACACTAGGACTTCAAAGGAGGTCACCAATCACAGCACTACCCTAGCCCAAACACGCTTAACATAAGAGTTCTGAGGATCCTTCATGATAGGAATTAAGGACTTACCATTTTTATGTTAAAATATGTATCTTATAATTTTTATTTGAAATGTAATTTGAACATTTTATACACTATTCATAGAGAGAAAGGATATTTATAGCATGTCCAATCAAAGATCAGAACCCGTGGAATCTTCTACTAATCACAAAAGGGAAGTTGCTTGTAGAATCATGGAAAAAGGTGTTACCGGTGGATTGGTCCCACTTCCTACTATGAGTAACAGGAACAGGGCCGGGACTAACAATAATATCAGATAATAATAGTCGTCGACACCCCACGCAGTCTTTCAAAATAGAGGCTAATTGGCAAAGTAAAAAATCTTCAGAAGATTCAGGAAGACCGATTCCTACAAGAAAATAAATCACCTTCTCAAGACTTCAATTTACAATGTAAATTTGACTTTCCCCTTCTTGCAAAATGCCTGTCAGATGAGTTTCAAAACCAAGGTCTAGGTTGAAAAAAAGGGAGACAATTCAGGAAGACCCATTCCTACAAGACAATAAATCACCTTCTCAAGAATTTGATTTACATTGTAAATTTGACTTTCCCATTCTTGCAAAATGCTTGCCGGATGAGTTTCAAAACCAAGGTCTGGGTTGAAAAAAAGGGAGAATAAGTAGAAGGGTCCTACTTAGATTCTAGGCAGACCTCTCACTCGATGATGATCATGATGTGGAACATATTAGCATCTTACTAAGAAAACAAATGTGGAACAAGTTCCAGTCGAGAATTTTTTTTAGAGATTGAACATTAACATGAAAATTGAACACGATGAAATTTAAAGGATTAACTAGAGTAGATCTACAACCACAAACATGAAGGGAATATAATAAAATAAAAATTATGAACTCCTTAATACTTGATGAGATTAGAGCAAGGGTAAGAGGAATGCAAAGAACAAGGGTACAAGAAGCACACTTAATAGAGCCAGGCTGTTGCCAGTCAACAACCCCATTTCCCAAGTAGATGCAAATATTAGTACAGAGTCTCTCTGGTTCACCACTCCCTCTAAGGTTCTAGTCTATATGGTTTTTCTTACTGTTTCGTTAAACATATGATATGGTGGCCATGAGTTAATTTGTCTCCATCACTACAAATATTCTTGTGCATAGGAGTAGATACTCTGCCTCTTACCAAAAAAAAATGCAAGCATTCTTTTATGAAAACAAGAACCCAAAGCTCTACTAGAGAGACAACTAAAATAGTGGAAAATGTGAATATAATTCAAACCTCAACAAGTAATAACAAATGAAAACATATTTTTTATTAACAAACAGACCCTTACACTCACTAAAATATTCCGATCCATGATAAACACCTACATGAAACCATAAATATAACCTCAATCATATAGTTCCAAAACTTACACATAAAGAAGGGAAACAAAACCCTAATGACCCAAGACAGACTGAACATTGATAATGTAGAACTCTCAAGTCTACCCATGGAGAAGGATTTATGAATTAAATTTGATAGTGGATTTTTTACATGTAATGGCTAGAGAAGTAAGAAAGGCTCCAGAGAAGCTACTTTTAAAACTTATCACAAGCATAAGGGAAGAGAGTAGTGGAGTACAACATTATTTCAGCCAGTAGTTAGTGTTATCAAAAAGATAACAGACTTTACAATTTGCAAATGCCATGAGTTGTCGTCATCCACTCATGACCTCACAGCAAATAGGAAAACACAACCCGCCCTCATGACTCAAGACAGAATTGTAAAGAGGACACAAAAACAAACCAGGAGGGGAACTGCTGAAAATAACCCAGAATTACAAAATACAAATATCTAAGGTTGGAATTAAACAAGGGGCTGAATTGGGACATGTGCACAAGGAAGAGGCTTCAAGGAGGATGGAAATCGATCCTCACACTCCAAAACAAGTGTAGAACAATATATGTATGGAATAGGGACATGTTCTAGACCAAGTACAAGAAAATGTAGATGAAAACAAAAGGAGTGAGTACAAATGCACCTGATGACAAGATTTTTTTCAGTAAAGAGGAGCACTCTATAAGATTTTGTTGGCTAACAAAGGAATTTATACCATAGAGTTAGAAGCACTAAGAAGACTAATTTTGTATAGATAGCATGTGGTTATCACAGACACCCATTAGAGTTCAACCAAAATCATGGAGTAAGAGGTGAAAAGAAGAGAAGCATTTCCTAGCAAATGGGAAGGACCTAAAATTAGTAAGTTACATATATAAGAATTCTACAAGGTAGGTAAATGGAGGAGTCTCACAGAGAGTGAGAAACAATACCATATACACTTGTTCAATGCACATGGAGAGATTAGAAACAAAAACTACTAGAAATTCAAAATCCCTTGGCAAGAAAAATAACAAATAGCATTGTTGAGGACTCAGGACTAGCTGTCACAGAGTAAGATGTGAGACAAGGAGGTGGGAATAACCAAAGGAATTATGGGGTAAGAAAAGATTCTAGATTTGTGGGAAAGAAGAGGTGCACACAAAGCACCACTTCTTTATTATTTGTGAAGCTTACGCATATATTAGTGGGGTTAAGAATCCAAAGCAGCAACTGGGAGACATCTTTTTGGGGACTATGGTTGCAAGAATGTTGTGGGCCAAAGGCAAGATCTAGAGATTGGCAAGGGAAATATGATCAGCACCCAGATTAGGGAAAAGGAGACAGAGTCCAGGAGTCGAAGTCCTACTCTCCTATTTTAATAATCTTTTAATACAATATTTGGTAGGAGGGAACTCCTTACAAATAATGGCTTTATAAGCTAAGTAGCATGGGTAACCAAACCCGGGGGTATGGTTCGCATCCCTGTCTTGGGTTCGCATCCACACATCCCCAAATGGACCCTGCAAAACCAACCCTTAGGTACTCCACCTGCGAACCCAAGATGTCTGTCATGAAACTGGGGGATGTTTATCACAGAGGAGACGGGGTACCCCTATTTTGAGAATGTCACTTTTACTTTTAAATTCTTAAAAGTAAAAGTGGCATTCTCCTTATCTTTCATTTTCTATCATTTTACTGAAATTTTTAACATTACCATTAATTGTTTCATCCTTTGGGATGTTTCAGAGTGATTTCAACCTCATCGAACATCATATGCAAAAAGTAGAATTTTCAATCCCATTCAGGATTGCAACGATTCCACTAGATGTTATCATGTATGATGGTATGGTATTAACATTTAATCAAGCAAATCAATCTCTCTATGTACCTTGATGTTCCTAGTGTTGATTGTTGAATTCCTCTATCATGAGTCTAAATCATTAATGGTGAGGCTGAAGTTGTTATTATGGTATTTTATATTTTATTATATATTTTGTTCAAGTCTACATTTTGAAATTATTAGTAATAGGTTTAATAGTTTCCAAATTTAATCTTTTAATGTATTTAGCACCCAAATTTCAAAATTGGTGTACCTGCATCTGCACCATGCCCATGCCCACACACCTTGGATACCTTGGTATATGACCACTAATGCAGGGTAAAATTGATAGTCCCTTTACCTTAAAATGTAACTGAACTCAATTGTAATTCATTGGTGAAAAGTGGTTGTTATATGTTTTTTTTAAACAGTACAGTATTTCTCATCTCCCCTATACTTCTTGACTACCTATCAAGATATTTTATTTCTAAATCAAGCCTCGTCTTCGATAGTGATAGCAGAAGTAGTTGATAACTGAGCTGGTTACCCTTTGGATCGTGTTCTCTGCTAGTTGAGCTATGTGATAAATAAATGTTTACTTCTTATCAGTAACAACAAAACATAATCATTCGTTTTTCTTTGATATAGTTAGGTTCTCATGGTATAGTTCCATTGGTAAGATAAGATGTAATTTAATTAATGTTCAATAAATGACTAAGAAATAGGTAATGGGATTAGAGAGTATAACCAATAGTCAATAGACGATGTAAGTGTGTCTATAGCAGACATAGTAGTGAAAATTGAGCCGACAAAGATCGGTGCTTAACTGTAAGTCCATGCTTATTAGGCACCCACTTTTCTCCAATTTTCTAGAGTTCCAATCTTATAATCTGCAGGCTTCTCCTCTGCTTCAAGAGGGCCACATTGCCATAATGGCTATTATAGGTGGCTTATTGATTTCATTTTGATGTATTAGTTGCTGAGATTTATTTTTGCTATATTTATTTGTAATGAGATTGGTCTTAAATTATATAAAAACAATTTGGATTTTTTTCTTCCAAGAGGCCAGTTCACTGACTTGAAAGTTGATGTCTGCCTTATAGAGTTAAATTTCTAGACCATGGTAGTCAGATCTTCACTTAAATACAAACCCTACTCTAGGAAATTTAAGCTTTAACCTTCAATCAAAACTATTGTAACTTAAATACAAATTCTTTTGTACATACTATTGGGAATTACTAACAGTGGCACACAATAAACATGCTCAGGAAATCTGAGTTTCAATTCTACAACTATGTTTATCCATGAACTGGAAAAACTATAAGCAATAATAGTCCCAAACAATAATAGTCCCACACAGCCAATGGCCCACCCTCTGCCTCCTTAATAGACTAGGGGAATGACAAATACATTGAATCTAGAAACATGCACAATAGTGTCTACTAAACCAAGTCAAACCCAACTTAACTAGCATGCCTCCCTGCATGGATAGAAGAGATTCATGACCTTAACAAAAGTGTGCCCTTCACTCCAGCAAAATCACTTATTCAACATGGGAAGTTTTTTCTATTATTTTAATGCTTGGATTAGAAAATTTCATAATAAAAACTGTAGGGTGTTGACTAATATCCTTGGAAGATCAACTTTGAGATTCCAGGTAGATGCAAGGGAAAGAGCCTAGAGGAGAAGGGAACTTGGTGTTATTGAAGAATAGGATCCCAATATAGGCAATGATTTTGATGATATATTGTTATTTGTTGTAGCATGAAGTGTTTTGGACTCTAGAGGCCATTTAGAGCCTCTTTGTTTATGTATTTTGGATCAGATATGGATTGCACTCAATGTTATTTTAGTTATATGCATCCTTTCTATATAGATGGGAAACTTTGCATATTTGTGTATAATGGTTTGGATTCATATGCAGATCAATATATCTATTAGTTTTCAAATTTGACTATTTTATGTATTTTTTGGTCAACCGGTTTTTTTGTCCAGTTTTTTTCTAGTTCCGGTCAGGTTCATATTTTTGGGATTGATCGGTGCAATGACTAGTGTGGTTCTAATAACATTGTTGGGGATGTCTGGAGACTGTTCCACAAACCTATGGGTCCCAAAAACAAATAATAATAAAAAAATTCCACTTCGTTTATCATATTCAAACTTATGAATCATATGTAATTTCCACTTTATATCAATGAACTTTGACACAATGTGCATGTTTTAATATTTACTTTAGTAATTTTAACTTAGTATGTTAGAATTTATATTTTATAGTGTGTTACTTGCTGAACAGTGAAAATGATTTGAATTTCATTTGTATTATAATTTATAATTTTAAAAATTTAAAATACAATTGTATGTCTACAGTACCCTCGACATACCCAAGTGCCATATTTCAAAAAGTGGTGTCCCCATCCCCATCCCAGTCCTTGTCCCCATTACAATCCCCAAACCCATGTTTCCTAGAAACTTAGTTTCTAAGTAAACATCTTTGCCACATAGGCAAGTTGACCTCGTGGATGGTTTGATAAAATTTCATTTCTATTATATTATCTGTGTAACTTTCCCAAATAAATAGATTTATATCAAACACCTGAATAATGTTTTCATAATACTATATTAACAAATAGAATAGAGGCAAAAATAAGAGGTACAAGTAACAACTATAACAACATTGAGAAACTTACTATGGGCACAAAAGAGAAACCATGAGTCAGATTCAAAAAATGTAGCACAAACTCTTTGACAGATCCTACAAATAATTAAGAGAAGATGTTGGGGCGCATACCCTAAGGATTACTAGTTGTGGTAACTTCGCGGCTGTTGGTAAGCGGAGTTATGGGTCAAGATAGTCTTAGGGGTGTCAGGGTAAGTCAAAACCCTCTTTTTTGTAATAAACCCGTGGTTTAAATCCAGGGTTTAGGGTTTTTTGGGTGCCCATGGTTTTTTAAAAATGCGCAGTATAAATAAGCGCTTGTGTAAAGAAGATAGGTTAGGTTTTATGATGAAAGAAAGATTAAGGCGAAGCTAAGATTGGTTTTGTAAGAAAAGGTTAAGTCCCAGTTGTGTGCGTGGACGACCTCTGCAGCTGTTTGCATAGAGGGTTTTTGTAAGGAAGATTAGGGAGCGACCTGCAGCTGTGTGCGCAGGGGCCTGCTGCTGTGTGCGCGGCTTTTGAGGACTGAAAGGATCTGCAGCTGAGTGCGCAGATAAAACTGTGGTTTTGTAGGAAGTTGAATAGAACACAGTTTGTGGACGTATCCCCTACACTGGGGGTGAACCACGTTATATCTGGTGTCGTGGTTTCTTGTGCTGTTTCTGTTCTGTTATCTGTTATGCATTAATACTGTATACATCTGATAAATTAGATCGCTGTTAATATTTAGCTTCGCTGTGAATTCCCTGTAGTGGGTTGAGCAAGTAACGACTGTTTATTTATCCGCGAAGTTGTATGTGAATGAATGGTAAAGCTTTTATAGTATTGATTAATAAGATTATTAAGGCTAAGGTAGAGTAATCCCCCTCTCGGCTTGCAGAAACCTGATTCTGCGGCACCCCATAGCTGTTTCGGGTGAGACTACAACCTGCGCGCAGGTTGTTGCCGAAAGGGCCAACACTGTGGGTCTTTCGTTGGTGCGACACAGGTTTAAACCCGGGTCTGCCCTATTGCCCAACAAATTGGTTCCGTTGCCGGTCGAACTCAGTACCTGCTCAAGAGGGGTTTACATTGTACCTCAGGGGCTATGTTCTGGAGGCCCTCTGTGAAGGAAATCGGGGATTGGTTTGCTGAGACTTGTTTGAAATTCGCGCAGCAAGAGAATACGAATCCGTGTCGAAGCGCAAGTGACTTTTTACAAAGGTATGTTTTTTGTGATGCTTATGAAATTTTCTTTGGTCGTTTCCACATAGAGTTGCACCAGTGGTTGTCTAGGTTAACAGAAAGGAGGACGAACTTTCAAGCTCGACGGATTCCTGTGTGGACCCCCGCAAGGGTCAATCTTGTGCCACACGTGAACAACGAGGTATCCCGCGCTGTCGATTTTTGGACGACGCAAATGTTGGAAGCCTTCGTGACAGAATCTGCCATTGACACAAGCACTTCTTTCAGCGAAGCTGAACGACAGTTTTTCAAAGGGCCCCGTGGTAAGTTTTTAAATTCCTTAAGCTTGAAGATTAAAATACTATTGGTTGAAAAGGGTATATTATTATTTGAATCGGACTGTTAGTTTAGTAGTACTAACACATGTTTGCAAGTGAGAATATTTTTGATGCGCAAAGTGGGTTGCCGCGAAGTGAGCAATGGTACAAAAGAGATTTTGAATCTTACTCTTTAGGACAGACCACCGCAATTCCCCCTGTAAACTCCCCACAGCCAGACCTTGACGAAAAACCGTCGGTAGGAAACCCTCCCGTCACCCTCCAGCGTCGATTTGTTACCCCTAAAGTTCGGTCGCAGTGTGACAGGCAACCAAATTCAAGTATTCCAGTCACAGGTCAATCTGCCCTTGTCAACCCTCCCCCATCAACGTCCTGTCCTCCTCCCAACCCTCCCAGAACCACCATGGCCCACCTAGCTGATGACATTAAGCTGCCCATCTTCAAAGGAACGGGATCCGACGATCCAGAACAATTCTGGGTTTTATGTGAGGCCGTCTGGAATGCGAAGAGTATTACTGACCTGGATGTGAGAACCGCGCAGCTCATTACTTCCTTTCACGACCGGGCTTTGACCTGGTTCATGAAATTCTCCAGTAATCAGCACCCCACTTTGGATGAAATCAAGGCCGCCATCATTAAGGAATTTAAGAAACCAAAGTCGGAATCGCAGAGCATCACTGAACTCAAAGAGATTCAACAGCGGCACGGCGAATCCGTTTGGGACTTTGACCAAAGATTCAAAGTTCTATTAGACCAAGTCAGCTTCACCATTAGTCCTGCGCAGCACAAGGAATGGTTTATCGCAGCGTTATTGCCGCATATCAGAACTTCGCTCATGCAACAGAAGGTTGCTGACCAGCAAGAGGCTCTGGAAATCACAATGAAGCTAGAGACTGCTCCCGTCAGAGATGATTCTGGTATTGCCCAAATCCAAGCGCAGCTGGCAGCGATGGCCCTAGAGCTTCGTGACATGAAGAAAGCTAAAACTAGTCAAGAGGAGGTCTGGTGTACGCAATTTCGGTCGGAGGGTCACGATAGGGACCAGTGCCCCGTGGTCAGAACATACCTAAATACGAGCACGCCCAACCCATTCAATGTTGGTGCTCTGTATTGTGAGATTTGTCGAACCTCTGGACAGCATCGCCCTGAGCATTGCCATCTTCTTCAGAGATATGTTCAAGCTCCCAAAAACCCCTACTGCCAGTTCTGTAAGTCCATAGGGCATAATGAAGACGAGTGTCGTAGCTACGACCTTATGCGAGAGTGCACCTCTGACGCCTACCGAGTCCACAATGAAGCCCAAAATAATGATGGCTATGGTTACCACGGCGGTGCCTCCGGAAGAGGTGCTTTTGGTGGTCGCGGCCGTGGTGGGATGACTGGAAGAGGTCGAGGCCAGGTTGTGTGTTACAATTGTAACCAAGTTGGTCACTTGGCTCGCGACTGTCGGAACCCCACTACGACCTGTCGGTATTTCCGCGCAGTGGACCACGTGATAGAACAGTGCCCCCAGCTCCTCGCAAAGATTCAGGAAAACAACCGTGGCCCTACTCCAAGTATTCAGTTGATTTCCGTGGAGCAAAGACCTGCCCCAGCCCTCAATGTGGTCACCCGGAGTGGAGCTACGACACATACTCAAGATTCACCAAAGCAACCTACCACGGTGTGCGCACAACAGGCCTCCAAGAAAGTCCCAGCCCTTGGCCCTGCGAAGGACCACGCACCAGTCCAGGAGGCCCTGTGCGATAATGTTGGCCCTGGCGCTGTAGAAATACCTGCGTAGCAACATCAGCAGGCTTCGCAGCCATAGGAGGCCTCGACGGATAAAGTAAGTACACTATCCTCTTTCTTGCAGAGCTGTATGAAACTCTTGCGCAATCAGGACGCTCTAAATGAGCTGCAAAAAGTTCTTGCTGTCACAGACCCTCAGAGAGGAATTGATCAAGAGAAAACTGTTAGTCGTGTCCGAAGAACGGGAAGGGAAATGAGGTTGAACGTTCAGATAGGAGAATATGATATGACTGATGTCATCCTGGATCTTGGATCAGACGTTAATGTCCTACCCAAGCAGACCTGGGGACAAATGGGAAAGCCTTCCCTGGTTTGGTCACCTATACAACTGCGACTAGCTAACCAGCAAAGGATTGTACCGCTAGGAAGACTTCTTAGTGTCCCAATCGACATCGATGGAGTCAGTACTCTAGCAGACTTTGAAGTTATTGAGATCATTGATGACAACAACCCTTACCCAGCCCTGTTGGGAATTGAGTGGGCCATGGCCAATGCTGCAATCATCAACCTTAAAAGGAGACAGATGACCTTCGAAGGAAATGGCCTGCGCGTTATTATACCCCTCGACCCATCCCAAGGAGAAAGATATACAGAACCACTCAGAGATGAAGGGGAGCAAAATACTCTAGACCACATCTATAACATCACAGCCAAGGATGCAGATTATGTCGAGCCTAATGCTGATGGTGTAATGGATTGGCAATGTGATAGCTCCTGCATGTCTGATTCAGACGATGGTCTGGAGAATTGGCAGCATCGACTGTACGAGCTACATGGCCATAGGTGCGCGCAGATCACTCAGTCTCTTCGATGCATTAGCGCACAGCCTCGAGAATTGCCTGCACAGGTTAGGATGACAGACCCTGGAGAAATTATTGCACCTATGTCAGAACGAGTACCTCAGTCACAAAACACCCAGCGTCTGGAAATAGCAATAGAAGCTACAGCAGCATGGGGGACCGATCATACAAAGCCTCAGCCCCGTCGGGGAACCTGCCAGAAATTCTTGCGCCCCAAAGTTACAAGGCAAGCTCAAGAAGTGCGAAGTAAATTCACGGGGCGGAATAGCCCTCAGGGACATTTGAGGCAGAAATATACAGCAATGGAAAACACACCTCGTAAGGAGTGGATGCATAAGTTCATATATATCTTGGACCCTATAGCGAAAAATAGGCATATGAAGGTTGAGCTCCGCCATAGTACTGTAAGTGGGGATGATCTTGTGGATCGCTTTTTGATGGCATTTCCCATTAATAAAACTGGTCCTGTTCTAGATATAGCTTCCCGATCAAATCACGACAAGGAAAATGTTGATCATCCAGGCATTGGATACCAAATCAAGGGGTCGAGCCAAGACGCTCGTGCCTCAAACCTAATAGTCCTATCGCAGATACTACCCGGTCGGGTCGAAGGGCACTATTGGGCTGAGGTTGCTTATTGCCCTGAGGCTTCAACCATGATTCTGTCGCGGCCCAAAAATGTCGCGAGGTTCAAAATCCGACCGTTGGGGGGCAGCCAATTTGGCGGTGGCGGGATTTTAATTGCTTTAAATGACTGTACTAAGACCAGTACCGGCAATCGCGCTCCACATGGACAAGATTTTCGTCAGATTTGGTTCCTTCAATGCACTGTCCTACCCGATTTGATTGATGGCGTGTATAAGAAGATGCCTAAGTTAGGAAAAATTACATCCTACATTTCTTCAAGATTTCTGAGTGAACCCATGACCACCGAACACGAGATTGACGCCTTGGTCAGAGAATTCGAGCAAGAGGGTTTGATCACCTGCTCTAATCGGCCACCTGCACTAGCTCACTGTGAAGACACTTCCCCAGCACCACCACGGCCGATGCAGACACGGTCTGCCAGGAAAAAAACTACAACTGAAGTTCGCACAAAGCGCAACCAAGACCGGCAGCGGCAAACAGGGCAAACCCCAGCAGTTCATCCTATGGAGCCCTTTGGTTCCACACAGGCCCCGGCCGGGGGCAGGGAGCATATCCCACCACCACGACCACCATATCTACCACCTGTTCGCCCAGGTATTGCGTTACCTCGTCAGACAAAGCAATTTACATTAGCCACACCCTCGCTGCCACAGGGAGTGCAGCTGATAGGAAGTATGACAGGGAAGATTGATCGGCTTAAGTACAGCGATCACGACACCAATGACCATGGCAAGTTTCCACAGTTTGAACCAGCAGAATACTTGCACCGCGTCAAGTACCCGGATCATGGGGTCACACTACTGGAAGTACAACCATGGGCTGCAGGCCTGGATAACGCTGGCCTACTCAAGATACTTAACATTCCCCATTTCGCTCGCAGCATACAGGTGAATGTAGTGGCCAAGCAGTTACTAGCGCTGGTGCATGATGGCTATTTATGGATAGGGAACCAGCAAATTCCTATTGACGCCGCCCTCATCCATAGGATCACAGGTTTACCCATGGCAGGACCTGATCCGGGAACTGAATTTCCGTCCAAACATGACGATACAAAGCTCACGCAAACCATGAAAGAGAGGTTTGGCCTGAAAAAAGGGAAACGGGGCTATCACCCTTCCGCGATTCAGGAGCAGCCCATTCGATTTGCAGCTGAACTCTTAGCCTGCAAACTCATACGGAAATGCCGGCCAACTGAAGTACATGCTCTGGTTATCCAGATTGCTATGAACTGCGCTGAGGGGAATACTTATAATTGGGCCGGATATCTTGCGAAGGAGTTTCTGGAGGATGCCCGCGATGCGCAAGAAAAAGGTAGACCCTTTCATTATTCCTGGCTTTTAATCCTTATTGCATTAGTGGGGTGGAAAGAACCCACTGAAGCCCAGTTTGTTGAAGTAAACCCCGGCACTCCAGGGGCAGCAAGGTATGCCTCCCTTTGGCTATCCTCAGATAAGGACGCTCAGCAGATGATGAACACTGTATTCGTCTTTTATGCTATGAGTATTCACTATGAGATTGTGCGAACACCTCGACTTACCAATGAAGTGTTCTCTCAATACGAGGGCGTCGCGCACTTTAGTGCCGATATGCATCATGTTTTCATTCAAGCTCGTGCAGATCCACAATGGCAATGCTTCAAATTACCCTATGTAGTCACCGAACCAGATATCAAGCGGATAGTTCAGCTCTGGCCAGCCGAATGGCTGAAATATTTAGGGAAAAAACCCTCTATTCCGGTTCCCCCAGTTACCAATATTGGCGCAGGTACTAGTCAGGCACAGCAGCAGAGCCCATTGGAAGATAACGAAGACCTAAGTGATTCGCAGAGGGATGACGACGGCCAGGGTGGAGACGGCGGACAGGATGAACAGGATGAACAGGATGAATAGGATGAGGAGTCAGTCAAGACCATAACAGATCCTACCCCACCAACGAAGCGCAAGTCACCAGAAGTAGCTGAGGTAACCAAGCCACAGTCCCGCAAAAAGGTAAAAGCATCGAAGGACAAAGATATCGAGGAGGAAGCCACTGTCACGCTGGATGCACTGGAGCATGCTCTAGAACAATTTACGACAGCGCTTACTAAAAAATGGTCAGAGTTTGCGGAACTGCATCTTGCCGGCCTCTTAGGTATCGCAAACAGGGTATCAGAGTTAAAAGAGCTCACCGCAAAATCAGCGCCCAGTACTGCGACAAGCAGCACTATGGCACCCACGCAGCAGAATATTAGGCAATGGCCACCCAGGGACCCCCAGGGGCAGGTATCAAGCGCAACTTTGATACAGCCTGACACCGATTCTCGACCCCAGACGAATATAACCGCGGAGCTTCATTATACAAAGATGTCTATGTCAGAGTTGCACCTCTGTCAGCTCGCGATTACAAAGGAGATCCATACCCGAACTCAAGTGTCACAAGTCCAATTGGAAGACACCATCAAACAAAACAAAACCTTCGCAGCACGCCTAGAAGAGATCGCACAACAGAAGAAACAAGCTGAACAGACAACAACTACGCTGATGCGAGCATTGGACGAGGCATGTCGGAGGCTTTCTGACTCCGACATACAGGAAGCAAAGGAACCAGGGCAGAGAATTGCTAAGCTAAGAGACTATGCCCAGCATTCCCACAACGAGGTTGAAAGGATGAAGATAGAACACCAGCAACAGATTGCAGAACTTCAACTGCGCATTCCTCCTGAGACTCCACCAGAGGTCCGAGAACAGCGCCAGCAGGACATCAAGGCTTCAGCATAAAAAATATCAGACAATGTGGCTAGTGTCGCAAAACTAATGGAAGATAGCATAGAAGCATGGGAAAACCTACAGGACCATCCAGATGTAGGGAAGATTCAGGAAACCATCAAGTTGCGCCAGGATGAGTTAGATGCAGTCAGAATAGAAATCAAGATGCTGCCACCTATGCAGAAGATGGCTAAAGTAAAGCACAATAAGGAACTTCAGCAGGAAATCGAGTCCTGCAAGACGAAGGTAACGATGCTGAAAAATGCGTTACAGCCCCTGGTTGATGAAGCATTAGAATTGAGCAATACTGCGGAGAGCCAGCTCAAACTTTTGAAGACCTATGACACTTTTGCGTAGGAAAAGGCTGACACAGACTCTTCTTCAGTATTACAGGAACTGTTGGAAAAGGAGAAAGCCGCTGATGAGATACTGCATAATCTCACTAGTCGCTTCCAGGTCCTCGCACAGAAGATTCTCCCACTAGAGTCCTCGCAGAGTGTCCCGGGACGGGCCACTAGTGAGTCTTAGGGGCCTGTTGGGGCGCGTACCCTAAGGATTACTAGTTGTGGTAACTTTGTGGTTGTCGGTAAGTGGAGTTATGGGTCAATATAGTCTTAGGGGTGTCAGGGTAAGTCAAAACCCTCTTTTTTGTAATAAACCCGTGGTTTAAATCCAAGGTTTAGGGTTTTTTGGGTGCCCGTGGTTTAAGACCATGGTTTTGTAAAAATGCGCAGTATAAATAAGCGCTTGTGTAAAGAAGATAGGTTAGGTTTTATGATGAAAGAAATATTAAGGCGAAGCTAAGATTGGTTTTGTAAGAAAAGGTTAAGTCCCAGCTGTGTGCGTGGACGACCTCTGCAGCTGTGTGCGCAGAGGGTTTTTGTAAGGAAGATTAAGGAATGACCTGCAGCTGTGTGCGCAGGGGCCTGCTGCTGTGTGCGCGGCTTTTGAGGACTGAAAGGATCTGCAGCTGAGTGCACAGATCAAACTGGGGTTTTGTAGCAAGTTGAATAGAACACAGTTTGTGGACGTAGCCCCTACACTGGGGGTGAACCACGTTATATCCGGTGTCGTGGTTTCTTGTGATGTTTCTGTTCTGTTATCTGTTATGCATTAATACTGTATACATCTGATAAATTAGATCGCTGTTAATATTTAGCTTCGCTGTGAATTCCCTGTAGTGGGTTGAGCAAGTAACGACTGTTTATTTATCCGCAAAGTTGTATGTGAATGAATGGTAAAGATTTTATAGTATTGATTAATAATATTATTAAGGCTAAGGTACAGTAATCCCCCTCTCGGCTTGCAGAAACCTGATTCTGCGGCACTCCATAGCTGTTTCGGGTGAGACTGCAACCTACGCGCAGGTTGTTGCCGAAAGGGCCAACACTGTGGGTCTTTCGTTGGTGCGACACAAAAGGTTTAAACCCGGGTCTGCCCTATTTCCCAACAGAAGAAATACCATGAAAAAATATGACATACTGTGATATTCTATCATTCTATGTAACAAATAATTTTCATCTTAGGCCATATAAGAAATGGAAAGGATTATCCTTAAAGCTACATAAGAGACTAAAATACTAAAGCAGATTTTGGGTTCACATCAAGACTATGGATGGGATTTGATATATGGAGGATTTGGTAAACACCCAGTAGCTACCAAAGTTAGGGATTGGCCCTTGGGCTTGGTATGGATAAATTTTCAATTAGGGTGTGACTTGCACTCTAGGGTTTTAAAACTAATTATTCTCCCAATTAACATCACACCATCTTAGAATTGCAGTGTCTGAACATGAGATCCTTTCTTGTGGCAAGATACCCTTACTCAAGGGCATGCAATCAACCCAAGACTTACTGTCTGGAATAAGATGGGAACCTCAGCATCCTTGAAACTCTTTCTCTGTATCACAATCTACTCATTGGTGCATTTCCTCCTGAACTTGGAAATTTTAAAAACCTAAGCTTGCTTCTTCTGTATGAAAATCAACTATCGTTAACATCCCTAAGAATTGGGAGACTGCTCTAGTTTAACTAAGACAGATTTCTTTGGAAACCATTTTATAGGTAGCATTGCAATCACTCTTGGAAGGATTACAAATCTGAGTTTTCTGGATTTAAGACAAAATGACTTAGATGGGGAAATTCCTCCAAGCTTAGGACACTACAAAAGGATTCAAGTAATAGATTTGGCTGACAATAAGCTATCTGGAACAATTCCACCATATTTTGGAATGCTTGAAGGTTTGCAGATGCTTGTTCTATATAATAATTCCCTTGAAGGACTTCTTCCTAGAGACCTGATTCATTTGAAAAACCTGACTAATGTCATTCTCTCAAACAACAAATTGAATGGAAGCATAATTCCTCTTTGTGGTTCAAGTTTTCTCAAAACATTGGACTTGACAAATAATATTTTTTCACGGGAAATCCTGTCCCAATTGGGTGACTCCATAGGTTTAAGCAGTATCCGACTAGGTAGGAATGGCTTGAACGACAACATTCCTAAAGAGATTGGCCAGATGTTGGAGCTCAATCTGTTAGACTTATCTTGGAATAAGCTCACTGGTGGGTTACCTACAGAACTTGCTAAGTGCATGCATCTGAGTCATCTGGATCTGAATAATAATAATTTCTCTAGACCTATCCCTGCATGGTTTGGTGATTTTTGCGGGCTTGGAGAGATGAAACTCTCCTTCAATGAATTTAATGGAACAATTCCATACTGTCTTGGGAATCATACCAGTTTACTCACTCTTGCTCTTGACAATAATAAGCTTTGCGGTAGTTTACCAAGGCAACTGGGGAACCTTGTTTCCTTGAATGTTCTCTATTTGCAGAAGAATAAATTTTCTAGACTAATCCCTTATTCTATCAAAAACTGTGAAAAACGTTATGACTTGAGGCTCTCAAACAATTCTTTGACGGGCTCAATTCCAGTGGAAATTGGAAAGATTGGTAATCTACAATTCATGCTAGACTTGAGTGGTAATTTTTTGTATGGAATTATTCCTTCTTCACTTGGGGATTTAATGATGCTCAAAGTTCTCAATATCTCCAATGATCAACTTAGCGGTCAAGTTCCTGATGAGATTGGGGATCTTAGAAGCTTGGCTGAGTTGAACTTATCCAATAATTTTCTCTAAGGACAGTTTCCATTGATTGCTTCCAAATGGCATTGGATCTCTTTTTTGGGAAATCCTGGACTCTGCAGAAATCCATTGGCTCCCTTATCACAGGTTTCATTGGAATCTTCAATATCTATAAGGAATCAACTGACAAAGAGAACCGTAGATGGCATCTATCTCTATTACAAGATGAATGAAAGGAATCCAAGGGCCCTTCATGAGACTAACACAACAAGGATAAGAATCCAACAAACTATCACTATATTCTTCAAAATGGTGGTGTGTTCCTCCATGAATGTGCAACAAATCCTCTATTATTGAATGCTAGCTTCCGATTGGCATGAAAAATCACCAAGATACCTTAAGTGTGGATTGTTCACAAAAGAACAGGCCTCCAATCAGGGATGAATCCTCCAAAAATGAGACTTAGTCACTCTCAAGGTGGTCACCCCCTTAAAATAAATACAAATGATAAATGCTCCTCCTCCCAGGTCCTTAATAACACAGGAAATATAGATTTAGGGCTACTGTTAGTTGAGATAGTCAGTACACATGTTGCTGGAAATAGGTCCATACCTGAAATACTATTGTTTGAAGGTGAACATATGATTATCAAACATGTTGGGGATGATTTATAAGGGTTGGTGCATTCATGGATGAAAATACCAATATGCCTGGATATAATTCAATAGCAAAGGACTGAAACTATGGCTGAACGAGTCTGAAACTGTGTTGCTGGTATGATGCTATGAGATACAAAAGATGGAGATATTTGCATTAGGTTTACATATTTTTCCCAGAGATTTCCTAAAAGGGTTTTATGATTGACCTCTCTTCCAAATGACATTCTTATCTTTTATTATTGTCTTGAAACCGAAAGCTAAAAACCCTCAAAAGTACCCTAATTTACTGGTTCATAATGTTGTTTTCTATTGTTATACTACTGTAACATCTGAGCTAGAAAATTTCCTCAAATTCAGTAGTTATAGTGGCTAGAATATTCCATATAATATTTTTTAGTTGCATGGGACATGTTTTCAATCTATGGCAAGATTTTGTACAGACCATCCCCAAGGAACAAAAATACATGGCAATTCATTCCTTCAAGTTACCAATCCAATCCATACATGCCATGATATTATGCAAAAAAAAGAGAACCTTGAAAAATATGCTGCAAAGAAATATGACCACGATCTTGTAACTTTTTCATTTGATAATAAGCTATAAATACCCCCTGGGTTCTCCTATAAAAATTCCTAAAGTTAATATTGTTCAACTCATGGGATGTATATTTCTTTGAAAGGTGGATATCCTTGGCAGTGAAAGTTTACATTCTAGAAGGTCTAAATAATAAGGTAATAGGGATACGACTTTCAACCAAATATGTTCATTATTATTTTATTTATATTTAATATTAGGCTAGACTCATTTGGAATTCTAACTGTCTTCAGAGGTGTATTAAAATTCTTGATGAATTTATCTATATAATTATATACTCATTTTGTTTTTGTTAAGGACAGTGTAGGAAATATGATTTTCATAGGAAAAAAACCAACAAAACAGAGATGGAACTTTAATGCAAGTTACACAAGTTTATACTAGAGGAAGTTTTGTAGATGTTTTCTATAGGTGATCCACAACCTTGATATGTGATCCCAATTCCACATCCATAAGATGAGAAAATCACATGTGTGATCCTAAATAAGGAATTTGAGGATGCTCCAGACCAACCAACAATTGCAGAAGAGAAAAAAAGTAGTAAAAAATTAATGTGAGGTTCCTTCAAAGTCAACAACAATTGTTCAAGGAAAAAATATGAAACTTGAACATGTCAACTCATAAATTGACATGAAATGTATTTTGTTTGAACATATTGCATGTAAGGAGGAATTATACAAGGAATTGAAGAGGATATCCATCTTTCATAGAAATATATATCCCATGAGTTGAAGGACGACCAATTTGTAGAAGAGAAATTGCATTTGGATGCTAAACTTAAGCACCTAGATGGTCAGAATATCACTCTTAAAATATATCATGAAGAATCTATTGAAAATTTCCCTTAGATACATGGGAACAAATATCTCGTTATAGCAGAGAAAAGTGCCAATAAAGGATTTTCATATTAAAATGCAAAGCTTATTAGTGAATTACAACAATGGAATATGAGAGATGGTCAATTTAGGGAGGATAAACTGCATTTTGAAGATGAACTCAAGGACCTAGTTGGTGAGAATTTTACTCTGAAAAGAGACCTTGAAGAATCTATTTGAATATTTCATAAGACACATGAGTTTGAATATTTGATTAGGGTGGAGCAGAGTGCCAATAAAGGATTGGTAGAGGAAAATGAAAAACAAAATACTTAATTAGAACTATTGGAGAAGAGGCTTGGTGACTTAGAAGAGGAAAAATTACACTTGGCTTTTGATTTTTAGGAATTCAGAATTAAGATGCTAGCCAAAATTGAAAGCACTCAGTAGAAAGTTGACGAACTCATTGGAGAAAGGGGTGTGCTCAAAGGGTCTATAGAAGCAAGCAATGTCAAACTCGAAAACATGAGAAAGGAAATGATTTTAGCACCATATGAGCTTAAAAAATCTTGACAAAAGGAGATTTGTTCAATAGATTGCATAAATCAAAATGAATTGGAACTTTTGACTTTATGGAAAAAGATAAGAGAGATGAAATTAGAGAAAGTGTCTGACTTGTAATTCACAATAAAAAAATGTACTTGACCTTCTAGAGGATAAACTATTTGCATGTCAATATTAGTAACGAATAAGTCATCTTCAATAACTTTTTTAATACTGGTAACCAATTTCTTTGACATGGCATCTAAGTGCAAAGGATCTCTTCCAGACCTTTCTTTCCCATGATAAGATAGTCATATTAGAAAGGGTGAAACAATACATTCAACATATGACCACCAGAGGGCCGTACAAACAAGAGCTTGAGTCCAAAGTCCTTGCATCCAAATACAAATGCTCTAAACCCAAGCTCCCTGAGAAAGGCATGGAAGGAAAGCAGACTCTCTATCCCACTCCTTCAACTAACAAGGATAGTTTCAAGACAATTTTGTTGATGTAGAAGTTCCATTGCATACTTCATGATGTATTCAACATCCTCATGGACAAGAATAGATGGAAGGGCTTCACTCAGTGTAATTCCAATATTAGACGAGATGTTTGCATTTGTTTCTCTCTATTTGATGGTTCCATCACAAATGTCTTTCATGATCTACAACAAGACAATATTCTCATTCAAAATTGGAGATTCAGGCGTTGGAAAAATGGGGTTTTCTCTACTGTAATTATTTCTCCTTTCCTTTGCCCCTCCAATGCTTAGTTTGGTATAAATCTCTGATGAAGATGCAATTTTTTGGGGGTTTTACTTTTATATGATCTCAGTGTGTGGGTATGAATGTTTTTTGATGGCTTTCTAATATTTTTTTTATGTATAGAATACATTTCCAATGGTTTTATAAGGAACATCACCAATTTATAGATTTATTGAATCATTAATTTACAGTCTAGGGACATTGTCTACGATGTCGGGGTTGTTGTACCATGAAAATGAAGGTATATTCTATAGACCAATCTAACAACGTCATCATATTTTAACCTAAACCATAGTATTATATGCAAATTAAGGTTGCAAATCTTGGGGGTGCATTTGTTGAATTCACATAGATGACTAAAGTATCAAATATTGAAACTGGATATATGCAACCATATATTGAAACTGGAAATGTGCAACAAAGTGCATTGTACAGCCCAGGTGGGTGTGATACATTAAAAATATCATAAAGGGAAACTCGACCCAATTGACTCTATGTTAGTTACTCAGATATATATGGAAAAAGGCACTGGAATAATTGATACTTACCTTTCCAGTCTAATTGGGAGAAAGAAATGGCAAAATTTCATCAAGCTGAATCTTAATTCTGTGCACATATTTCTTGGTCAATCCCTGGGAAACCTGAGTTACATCCTTAATAATTGATTCCAATGACTGTCATGCATTGTCCAGAGCTTTTGCTGAAATTGGAACAACCACTAGTTTATCCACGATTCTTCCTAGGACAAACTCCTATGTATATCTGCAGCAACTCCCCTTGAATCCTCCAACTATTTTTTCGAAAATAGGATCAAAACCATGTTTATGATGAAAAAAGAGCTTTTGTTGAAATTGGAACAGCCGCCAGTTTATCCATGATTCTTCCTGGGACAAACTCCTTCGTATATCTACAACAACTCCCCTAAAGCCTCCAACTGTTTTTTAGAAGATAGGATCAAAACCCTGTTTATGATGAAAACTATTTTTTAGAAGGTGGGATCAAAACCTATTTATGATGCCAAAATTCTTTTTCTCAATGTGAAAAATGTGTTCTCCCCACATTGCTAAAATTTGTGGTGTCAAAACCTTTACCTTAGAATTATAATAGAAAATAATTAGTTGTATTATATTCACACATTGCTAAAATTTGTGGTGCCAAAACCTTTACCTTAGAATTATAATAGAAAATAGAAAGTAATTAGTTGTATTATATTTGTTTTCAATTTTGATTATTTGATTTATATATATTTATTTTCAATTTTAATTATTTAATATATATATATATATATATATAATTGATATTAATATTTACTATGAAAATATAGAATGAAATAACTATCATATTATGTTTTTAGACTTTAATATTATTAAAATTAAATATATTATATAGGTTATATTATAACTATAACTATATGACATATTCATATTTATGTTAATATATATTAAAACAACAGTTATGAGGTAGAGTTTTTGCTAAAAGGTTGCTTTGAAATTTGGAAACTTGTGCATTTTTTATAAGTTCTTTCTAAATTTGGAAACTTGATACAATGCAGAAATTATGGAATTACTATTTCAACACCTTGTATTAATTATTTATAAGAAATAAATAATACATTTTTCCTTTATGGAAACTCAAAGAGATTGCTAACTTTTTCCCACGTGATGTTTGTCAGGCTTCTATGGAGATTGGAGATTCCATAAACATAACAACTAAAGGTAGCACTTGGGAGACTACAACTTGCAAAGCACCTAAATTATGGGAAATAAAAATAACTAAGTGATTCCTTGCATCGATAAACACAAATAGGCATGTCTCAAGAAGCAAAAGTTAAAAATTAGGTTGTTTGGACAGAACCATGACCTCTGTGGGTTGTTTGGAAAGAGCTTGTGACCTTTGTGAGTTGTTTGGACTAAGCCATGACATTTTTACACATAATTTTTGGGCTTCTAAGCTGTGTTGTGGCCTTTCTTGAGTCTGCTATACTAAATCGTGGCTGTTTCTTGGGTTTCCTTGACACTATATGTGGTCTGCTCACTATTTTGAGGTCAATCCTTATAGAACCAGGCCTTGAAATACTGCTTGGTTTCTTTGTTAATTCTTCCTTCCAGGTGTAAGGAACTATGGAAGAGTTGTTAGGGATATGAGACTGGTTCTCGGTCATCACCCTAGTTTATAATTGAGCCTTTGATTGGTTAAAATATTGTTCTTGGTGCTTCCACCTGTTCAATTAATGGATCAACTGCTATTAGAGACTCTTTAATGGAATTTCAATGATCTCTTTCATAAGCTTGTTCATAGAAACATAAATAGGGTCAATGACATAATGAACAATGAAAAATCATGACAATTGTTTTGTACACATTCACTTTCATGCATCACATACACAAGTGCTAATACAAAACACATTCTAGAAGGTTGATAATAGGTGTAGTTTATATCGAATCACTCAGCTCAATGATGGGATCCAACCATAACTCCCAGCATAAGTCACCTTTTCTAAACCATCATTGTTGGAGGTGACAGAGAAAGCATCAAATACAAAGGTTTAACTCTGATCGGCTATCAACATTGAATTGAGAATTGATAGCTCAATAATGCTTGCAACCATTGAAACTATGTTTGAATAAGACTTGCAAGTAGTGAAAGTATGTTGGAATAAGACTCTATATTAATGCATTTATATACATTTATGTGAGAACAACTCAAATTTATAAGCACATGAATTTACAAGATAGTTTTTCCAAAAAGTGAACTTCTCATGAGCATATTCAAAATGATGTCAATAGTTATGTCGTGAGTCGTAGCGCAAATTATGTAGAAAGTTGTTAGTTAGATTTGTATGTAGTGGACTATTATACGCACCTTAAACCTTAAAAGGAATGTCTTCGATGTAATTAGAATATAATAAAATGTCTTCTATGTAATTAGAATATGATAACACTTGCATTATTTTGTTAGATAACTTTCTTAAAAATTATGTTTAACAACTAAGCCATTGTTCATGTTCAAATTAATTTTCCAATTTAGTCATATTTTATTAAGATCAACATTAATTTAGTTTTTCAATTTAGTCATATTTTATTAAGATCAACAAAATATGCAATGGAGTGAGTGTTATTGCATCTTTTTGCAGCTTTAGAGCCAAAAGCAACTACTATTCTCCCAATGACTTTATAATGATGGAATAGGTGAGAGAGGTCATTTCAACCCAGTCAACCACTTAAAATTTCTTTCAGCCAACTTTCCAAGTGACATTATTGACAATCTTGAATATGAAGCTCCTTTATGGCCTCCTTGAAAAACTGAATATCATTATATTATTAATATGTTGAGAAAGAAGGCCATTAAGAATTTATTTTGCTTAGCTTTCCAACTGACATTATTAACAATCTAAAATGAAGGTCCTTCATGGCATATTTGAAAACATGAATTTCATATATATTATTAATATGTCGAGAATGAAGGATGGTACATGAATACGAATAAGAACATATGTTATTATTATAAGTACAGAGCATGCTCTCACTAGTATGTCTTGGATCAAAAGGAACATTTAAGATGTCTATAAACCGGGGATCAAGAATTCTCTTTGCGTCCAAACTACACATGTCTACTTGTAGTGGTTAAAAAACTCGACAATCCTAACAAATTTTGACAAAAATAGTATTTTAATTAGAGGAACGATTGGACACTTCAACGTGACTTATAGCTCAACTCAAAAACAGAGGAAATCCAATTCAATATTCTCATCAAACTTCCATTTAGGGGATCACACTACTCGCAAAAGAGGAGTTTTTGTAGCATATCATCATCTTATATATCCTGCTGTAATGTAAAGTACACGCCTTGCTAAAGGGGAGGATTTTTCCATGCTGGAAGAAGCATTCTTTAGAAGAAATGGACTTGGACTCTGGCATTGTTTATTAGGCCATATGAGGATGTATTTGAAGTAGTTGGGGATAAAACAAGGTCAATCCACTGAGCAAAGGAATAGGAGTGAACATGATCCTTAGGGACACTATGTGAAAGCTCCCTGGATCAAGTCAACTATTGACTATCAAGCTCACGAAAACTTAATAATATTTCAATACCATTAATTAATACATTGGAATACAATACAATACATCTCAATTATTTCAAACTCGGTCCCATTTGCGAAAAATGTGATAGAAATACTTGGTGCCTATGGCTTGCCACGTTTAAGGTATGCATCAAGAGTCAAGAAAACCATGCATATAGAGTGAAGGAAACCACGAGTTCATCAAAACCATGCCACTTTTAAGACATGCATATTGATTGAAGGAAACCACTAGTGCTATGTTTAAGGCATGCATCCTAGCTCACTGTACCTTTGCACTTCTTATGAGTAACAATGTTTCTTTGTCTGTAGGTCTGAATTCCTTTGACATATATGATATTAGCTCTCAAACTGTTCTATCTCTTCCATTACAACTACAATACAATTTGTAGTGAAGTTCAAACTATTTTAGAACAAAGGGTCCATAAAAGAATGGAAGAATTCCTTCAAGGCTTATGAGAACATTGCAAAATAGAGCTTCATGTAGCTTGTTAGAAGGACGTTCGAACTACATAAAAAATAAGAAAAGCTACTACATAACCAAACTGTATGCAATGATTAGATGGTCACTGGAGGAATTCAAACAAGGTTGCTACATTTTGTAGCAAACATAAAAAAGTGCTTTGATGGCACTAACAAGTTAAGATAGGGATGATCAAACATGAGGGTAACCCAGTCCCACTCCCAATTGCACTGAGAAGAAGGAGGTTTTACGAAAAAAACAATAATTCAGTTGAATATATGGTGTTGGTTATTAATGTATATCTCTGTCTCTTTTTTGAGTGATCCCGACCCAATTTTAGTCCATCCCGCTCAGCACAATAAAGCCCAAGATATTGTCCCAACAAACTAGAGCTCAACCGACAGTACCTGTGACACATATTTTGTCTCACCTGAGATATCTCACTTTATGGGTAACTGCCAGAACCACATTTCTGTAGTTGGGTTGGAGGGTGTTTTAGCACCTTGGCTCTATGCCAAGGCTTCCAATGAAGTCCTGGGTGGATTACTTGTGTTTACTGTGCTTCAATAACCAAGTTGCGACCCAACCTCTCTTTATGCAACTTTATTAAATAAACAACAGACATGCAGCATAATCATATCTAATAATACAAGGAAACCATCATACATATATTCATTTGTAAACAAACCTATAGTCATTCATTCACTACAATAATCACACATATATCTAATCTAGTTTCAGCATTCACACATATACAGAGAATGTAACGTGGAAACCCATCCAGGAAAAAACCACAAGGTGCTCTTCATGTGGCATGAGGAAATAGATGCACCTTTTGTCTACGCACTAAGCTGCAAACTCTACTCAAGGTCTTCCTCTCTAACTTTACAGTCTCTTCCTCCCTTTCATGCTCTCTGATCTCCTCTCTTTTCTCTTTCTACTCTACTTCTACTAGTGATCCACACACAACCTGGATCGACTAAACCTTTCCTACTCATCTGCGCACTCAGCTGCAGATCCTTTACTCTAATGCACTAAGTGATACAGATCCATTAACCAATAACTCATGCTTTTAGCCAATGAGAGTCTACAAAACCAGGCTGTTGAGAGAATGTCTACTGATTCTAGCTCGAGAGTCTAACCCATCAATGTCTAACCCACATACAACTTGGTTTCCTTCTTTTATAGCCCTATTAGAGACTCAATACATATCCCATACATACTTGATATATACTCAATACTGACTTGATACATACTCTATATAGACTCGTTACAGACTCCTTTCCCATCGGTATCTCAGCCGACTTACTATATCCATCAAACAGGTTGTATTTCCTATTCTAGCAACACATAACAGAAGGCACTATCAACTTGACTTACAAAGAGTCCTTCATGTGTGTGGTTTCTCCTGGCTCCATCCGATCACATACCCACGATCGTTAAGGCCTATCGCTTTCTCAGCATTATGCCTTACTGTCGCTTTCCAGTCGTTATGATATTTGCATGCCTTTTGCTGATATTTGGTCATACCATCTCGGGTTTCAATCCATCCTTCTATCATGGATTACTTATCTGGCGCAGATTCTCCTTCCAACTCCTCCTCCTCCTCTTCTTCTTCTCTTTTGCTTCCTCTATCACAAAATTCTTCCCCTTCTTCTTTATGCTTCTTCCTCAGTCGTAGCTCCTTCCTCCTCCTTTATCTCTTCTCCATACTTAGGCATAATTCTTCATGAATTATACCTTACTTTCCCTAGGCCCAACATATGGACATGGAAATGGTTAATTATGCTCAAGAACATTCACACCCTCCAAACAGTAAACTCCTTTGTCTCTTAGACACATTAGACATGGCTACATATAATTTTCCTTTTGACTTGAACCAACTTGCTAAAGAAACCTAGATTTACCACTGTTTTTGTGTAGGGAATTGAGATTTTTAGTCCTTTAGATCTGAACTATGGTTCACTTCACACCATCTCTATACTTGGGAAAGCAACGACAACTTTCTCTACAGAAAGGAAGGATATCTACATGAAGAACATAGCCTTGGGAAGAACTACAATTGAGGTCCAGATTGTGTCCTAGATAGGTCACTGGGAACACAACATAAATATACAGATAGGAGCTACTGTTGTTGGTAGCTTAGAGTGATAATCTCATATTTGTGAGTACCACCTACTACGTTGGCAAACCCAACCCTCTATACACACTCAGAAAATTTACACAAGGGGACCGTTCCAAATTTAGAAGTGAGAGATTGAGGTAGATGGTCTTATTCCTATCACCAATCCTTTCTTTTGAGTCACAAAATTGTTCCATAAGTATTTGTCGACCATATATTTCATGTTCTTGTTACTATGGAGAAAGGAAACCGCTGCTTTAGAGAAAGTAAAACTGAAGGTATATACAAGGAAGATAGTGTCGTTTACGTGCATGAAGGCCATTCACCATATGAACCTTCGCAACAGAGATTAGAGCTCAAAAATATGTCTGACTTGAAGCAGTCCTACAGAAGATACAATCATGATAAGGTCAGTAATAACACCCATGTCACATTTTATGTGGTTTGAGCACCATAATACTACCTAATGTTTTGTGCTATATTTCTATATCTATGTTCATATGTTACAGTCTCAATGTCTATTTAATTCTCAAAGTCAAACGAGGAGTCGAACAATACTACCTTTTCCCCATCCTCCTGCTTCTCAAGCGTCTTCTTGGATTCTTCATAGCCAAGGTGTTTGTTTCCTGACAAAAAATTGGTAGAAAATAGGAGGAGCCAGGGCGAAAAGGAAGCCAATCAGGAGCAACCTTTCTGACATGTCACTCCTCCACCAAGTCCTTTAATTCGTCGGTTAGGCATTTGATCATATAGTCCTTAGTGGAGATGGAGGATATGTTCCTTCGTCTGGTGTATGTCGCTGCATAGTGAGGAACAATAATATCTTGAAGAATATGAGGTGGATGCAAAATGTAAATACTCTGGAAGAAGATCGATGATTTTCCAAAGCCCGCAACCACCATTTCCTAATCAACACTTGGATTTTTTATTTTAAGAATGGAAGATAATGGGGGAATCTCTCCCAGCAATGGAGGAGGACCAAAGTCAATGAGACTTAATCGATGTTTCATTAAGCGACCATCACAGAAATTTGCACGGTAGAGGTTGGTGGACAGGGGGAAGCTACTCATATACCATCGACAGATGATGAAATTAAGAGTAGAACCATCCCCTTAATAATACCTTCGGTGTAATTATTTTAGTTCGGTCAAATTTCTATTGTTTGATATTGTATGTTCTATGTTCTAAAAAATAATATTCTATAGATTGCCTCTTTCTATTATACAATGATCAAGAGGAGTGCAACATGTAGAAACCAGATGCTCTTATATAAAATGATTTAATCCATCTTGTTTTGGGGCTTCTCTTGGTTTTCAAGTATATGATTAAAAGTTTGTTTTTACACAAAAGTTCATTTTTTGGTGAGGGTTAGTGAATGGGTGAATTTTAGTTCTTGGGATGGATACTCCACAACCATTGGAGATAAGGCTATGTTTTTTATGTATATTTTCTTCTCTTGTATGCATATATGGGCGTCGTTCAAATTTTTTCTATGGGAATCATTCAAAATTCATAATTAAAAATTATAAAAAAATGGAAAATAAGTACTGTGATAACTACATTTTGTGGTAGTTGGAAAAAAACAAATAAAAAATAAAAAAGAGCTCATGTGATAACTAAAATTAATGGCATGGTAATGTGTATTCCATGTAACAGTGGAACTCCATCTAGTTGCTCGGTGTTGAGCTAATGAGCACAAGGTTTAATCAAATTTCATTTTACACCTGGGAGTTGAAGTAATGTACACTTGTGTGAAAGTCAAACACCTAATAAACTCCTCTGAACTCCTAATAAATTCCTTTGAACTCATATGATAACTACACTTAGCGGAATGGTAATATGCAACTCATGTGACAGTCAAACTCCATGTGGCAGTTGGGAGTCAAGTTAATGTGCATAAGGCTTAGTCAAACTCCATTTGAAATCTAGGATTTGAGAGAACTCAGAGATGTTATATTATTTTCAATAGATTTATATTAATTTTTAAATTAACTATCAGATCAACTCCAATGATGATACAACTATGAGATTAACTTCAACTATGAGCTTAACAACCACAAATTAAGTGGTTGTTATATTACATCAATGATTAGATACAAGTAATTGACACATTCTTTAGGAAAAAAACATTATCAATGTGTCAAATTAATGTTTGTCGACGTATTTCGAAAATATTAATCTAATTAATATGGTTGTTGCTAGTTTATTATTTTTGGTTGGACTACCATCTATGCATTTTCATCTATGGATGAGAATGATACAAGTGTATTGTGCATATTGATTCTATGTATGTTGTTCAAAATTCATAATTAATAATTTGAAAAAAATAACAAAAATAAAAATATCTTAATTAACATGTGATAAGTATAGTATGTGATCGTTGGAAATATTAAACTTCAGATTAAACTTGATAATTAAAACTTCAATCATGATGATACAACTATTCAATTATTAGATTCAACTATTATCTTAACTCCAATGATGATACAACTTTAGCTTAACTTCAAGTCTAATTAGAACTTTTACTTAAACTGCAATGGTTGATATATTCATGCACTGCTTAATAAGCTTTCCATTTGGCGAATAAGAAGGGGTGAGGGTTCTCAAAAGTTTTTGAGCATACTATTAACATATTAATCTTATACCAATATGCATATTACCACTCTTTATTTATAAAATAAATTGCACGGTTCGACTAAATAATAACCAAGTTCAGCACCTGCTATTGAACCTAGGTGGGGAGTGTAACAATCATTCCTTCCAGCCACCAAAACTAAATCCAATTCTATTGAACCTAGGTGGAGAGGCTAAAAATATTTCCTACCAACCACCCAAACTACATCCAATGAACAAACACATCTTGAGATAGGTAAAATCCATACCTAATTTATTTTAATGTAATAATTCCACGCAACCCACTTGACTTTTAATACTCTATTGTTTTTAGTAAGTATGAGTTATTGATGCTTCTTCAACACCGATGTCAATCTCTCAAACAAAACCTATTGAATTTTAATACTATATTTTTTTAAGTAAGTACGAGTGATTGATGCTTCTTTAATGTGGGTGTCAATCCCTCAAACAAAACCTTAACATTTAGTAGAAGATTCTGAAATCGAAAGAGAGAGCATGGTCAACGGTTGAATGGGGAACATATTATACATGCAACAGATAATATTTTAAATCAGTAAAGGCAGTTGTCATCGCATTAGAGCCGTAGAATATAAAACATATTATCTACTTGTAGTAGATACTAGCAATTACCCCAAAAAGGCGCAATAATACGCCGATAGGTTTTTGTTGGAAGGTGAAATCTCTTAAAGAGGTAAACTACAATTGAATTTGTGTTTTGGGAGAAAAACCTCAATAAAGCACATGGACTACAATTTTCCAATGGTGTAGAGTTGACCTTCTATCTTGAGTACCATCACAAATCAACTATAAGTGTTGTAGGGAAGGTCGAGGATCAACTTTAAAAATCCCTCCGAGGATAGCATAAATAGGCACTCAAATATTAAATGTAGACAAAGTTAGCCATGGACTAAATGAAATTAGCATTTTCATATCACTTTTGTCACCCAATTTTGGGAAAACCTCTTTCTAAAGAGAGAGTATTTCGATGTTATGCTTAGTCTTTATGAATTGTTAATCATCAATATCAACAAATTGATTCATTACTTTTAATTGTGTTGCATATTTTCCCAACAATTTAGAAATAAATTAGTTGACACTTTCCAGGTTTTGTAATTATTTTCCTTTTATTCTCCCAACGAAGATGAAGCAAATTTTGCATACTTATGAAGAGTATATCAAAATGCAATAAATAAATTCCAATCAGGGGAATACTATCTTGATCTTCATGTGCTCTAATTTCAGAATATTCTCAACAAAACTTAGAATTGTTGAAACCAAGGCTTCCAAAACAATTTTAACAAACATGATTGACAAAATATTGGGGACATGGGATTTCTCAATCTTGAGAAATGAAGCAAGATTTAAATGGTTTCTTTTTTTCCAGAAAACAAGTGAACAATGAGCTAGGTGTTTCACTGACCTATGACACTCCTAGAGCTCCTCAATGTGTTTTGCACATGCTTGAAACCCTTCTCATCATTGAAACTCAACATATAGCAATACAATATCGAAGCAACACACATGGAAGAGAATTGGCTAGGATACATGGAATCCATCCTCATATCAAATACAAATTGACCGTTCACCAATTTTGCATAGTGGAGCCTAATTCATGCTCTCACACATGAACAAGACCATCCCATCAATGTAATTTTATTTACTTTAACCTGAAGGTCCATGGCACGAAGTAATACTATCTATACATGCTTGAGGCATTGCATCTTGGCTTTGTTGTTAAGGTGGATTTAACCAAATTTTCCTTGGGCTTAGGATTCCACTTGTCCATTGTGTTGATTGGCATTTCAAACATTAATTTCAAATTCTTTATCATGGGAGGTGGCTTAGAATAATCACTCCCCCATTTTTCCATAGTTGCATTTTTTCTAATTTTGGTGCCAAGTTGGCATAATGATCGATAATAGTATTTTTATTTCGATGGACCTAAAAAGAAGATATCAATTCAAAGTTTTTAAGAGAAGTAGGGATCTTTATAATTGCTGAGATAATTGATTACTTTGAGTTACATGCTATTGCTTGAATAGAGATCTTTGAAACAAAATTTATAAAGTAATTGTGTTATTTCTTAAGCCAGACAAGTAGGCACGTATACACTTGGTTTAACTGTTCAAAATGGAGCATGAGAACTATATGGTGTTTAAATAAAAATCTTTTCAAGGAAACTTATGAAATAATTGAGATATTTTTTAGCCAAACAAGTAGAAATCGATGCAATTGATTTCATGATAAAGTCTGCAAAAACACATTTAATAGTTCACCCACTCTAATCAATATGTTGTTCAATGAAGCTAAGCGTAATTGTATACATTTCTAAAAATGTGGTGTATTCAAATACTAAGTGGATGAAATTTTATTATTACATGTAGGTAAAACTATTTATAAAAACTTTCTATCCATTTGATAAGTCCATGTAATTTGAACCATCCATTTCTATCCCTAAGGTAATCATTATACATTATTTTAATTAAGTTTTGTAATTTAATTTGGATTATAGAAATTGAATTTTTATTCTCCCACCAACATATGGCATATGCTTTGCAGAGTGTTTGGGGAGTATATTGTATGCATCACATTCCCTAGGATGGAAAGTATGCATGCATGTAAACATGGCACTTTAAATTCCACATTCAAAACATGTTTCATGTAGTAAGTCACAAAGTGTTGTATTGTTGTAAAATGGGCCCCATATCACACCAAAAATGTCCTTCAATCTAATGTTTACCCATATGTAAAATTAACAATTGTAAATGTATTACTAGTCTTATAATATATTTTGATAAAACGAGATTGAGAAATTACAAAATCAAATCAATATTATAAGAAATTACAAAATGAGATCGAGATTATGAGAAATACCCACATAGACATAGCATGGAAGGGATTTGGAAGGGTTTGCTTTATTAGATGTGCTCACTTGTAAAGTATATGCTTGAAACATGAAACACCATGTATTGTATTCATTATGTTTGCAACATTGAATCTTAGGTAAGTTTAAGTTGAAAATATTAAATATTAATAGTTATTTAAAGTTTTAGAAAATGACATGAGAGAACATAATACACCTAGACAACGAGCCTTCTTGCAATGTACCTGTATTTGCATGAGGACAATGTTCAACCCCTTCAAACAGATAAAGGAACGAAATGTAGTAAAGTTTATGGGTTACTACCAATCAACTATGGAATTTGACGGCTGAATTTCCCATCATAGGTCAATTTAATCGCTAAATACGGGTAAAACTCCAGGAATACGGTCATAAATTGGCTTATAATGTAAAAAAAATTAGTATTTGGTAAAAACCGACAATTTTGACAAGTGTTATTCATTTGAATTTCCAACCCTGCTACCAAATAATTGAGTGATAATTTGTGATTAATATGATATCCAAGATAACTTGATGAAAAAAGGACAACAACACCATGATCTAGAGTTTTAGTCCCCTTAAAAAGACCTTCCAAGCTATAATGCTTGGAAGAGATAAGCATAATTTAGTGTTTTATTGTCATACTATAAATTCAAATGTGAGAAACACTGTAATTTGAAAATGTTTATTTTAGCTTCATTTGTATTAAAGACACTGCAATTTTTATATATTGCCTTACAACATACAAAAATGTAGTGAACAACAATGTAATTTGAAAACATTTATGTTAGCTTTAACTGTGTCAAATAGGTTATCTTTTTTATATATTGCCATACAACATACAAAAATGTAGAATAATGACTACCTATTATATATAATTAAAACAAAACTTTGAACTCAAATATATGTTTTCCAACAACCTTGATTTTATTACTTTGTTTTCCGAAAACCTCCATTGTATAGTAGAATATTTATATTCATGTTAAAGTCAGTTACTTTGTTTTCCAATAAACTCCATTGCATAGTACAATATTTATATTCATGTTAAAGTAAAACAGTCCCCATTAATAAGCAAAATCTTGGGTTATATCTAAATGAAAATTAATATCTATTTTTTTTTTAAAGTTTATAAATAGTTATTGACAAATTTAGTTTTGTGTTATTTTTGCTTTTACAAAACATTATATTTAAGGAATCAATTAAGGTTAAAAAAACATATAACATTTTAATAACATATATAACATTTTTAAGTTTTTCAATGTATTTCCAAGTGATATACTCTAACTTAACATTTGGTTAACAAATTATAAAACATGTAAAAGCATGCCATTAACGTGACTTATGAAGGGAGACTTCAATGATTTTGTAAAACTTCTACACATATAAAAGAGATGTAATCTGGTTTAAATATATATGGAAGAGAAGTTTATACTTGACCATCCTTGACATAACCTGAGATCGAACATGCTATAAGGACAACATAGATATATATGAAGAGGAGACAAAAAACAGAGTACCTGATTTGTTCTCTTCTCTGGTCTTATCTAGGCTCTTTGAAACCAAAATATTGCAAATCGTATTGAAATCGCTACGAAAACCTTTCTATATAGAAACAACGAACCCTAATCCTGCAAATCGGTGCCAAGTATGACAAAATTGGCATCTTTCGAGGACTTTCGCTCAGCTAATTTTGTGAAGCTGGAGAGGATACACGGGCTTGGTCCACTGTACAAAGCTTTGAGTGTTGTATGTTGATGGGTGGTCTCAGTTGGAAGAGCTGCCAAGTATGGAAACATTGGCGTCTTTGGAGGACTTTCTCTCAGCTCATTGTGTGAAGCTGAAGAGGATACAGGTTTTGGTGCATTGTACAAAGCTATGGGTGTTGTATGTTGATTGGTGCTATGAGTTAGAAGAGCTTCCAAGTATGTAAACATTGGTGGGAAACATGATTTTTATGGAAATCACAATTTGTATTGTTTAAATTGAAAATTTTAATATAGAAATGGATTCAACGTCGTCTAATAACCTTGGGGAACCATGAGCATGCAATTCCAACACTCTAAAGCTATAATTTAAACAATTTTAGTGGGAATTTAGCTAGAAAAATTATCAAAAAAAGGGTGCAAATATATAATATGCACTAATTGCAAAGGCGAGGAAATGCATTTATGTAAGCACTATGTACCTTGTTGTGCAACATTAAATGATATAATGTTGGGTATGGTGGCTACACATCGTTGGATATAAGTTACTTTATATCCAACCATGTACACTCCATGGAAATCATTTAATACTCTGGAATAGGGAGGATAGTATTCCTTGTTACCCATGGTTTTAATCCTGTCATATCTATGGACCGATTAGTATTTCTTAATCGGTTCCTAGTCAACAAACTCAATACAAATTCCTTTTAATTTTACAACCTCCAAAAACCCAAATATTGCATTTGTCCAAGCATCTCAGGTTATCTCTCATATGTTTATGATTGGATGTTAGTCACTTTTACATTATTCCTTTTACCAAATAGGCTCAAGCAAAGCCTTACTCATTTTGATACTTTATTGAGGAGACTCAGTGCCCCTTTGATTATAAATAGATCTACAAATAGTATCTCAACAAGTTAATCAAGCCACTAGATCAACTCAACTATTCTATAATCATGTTTATGGTTAGAAATTGTCGATGCATTTCAGTGTTTATGTATAGGTTTTAGTTTTTGACAGTGTGATGCCTATAATGAAAATTTAGTGTTAAATGATAGACCATCATATGAATCTCAAATTTTTCCATATGAGAATTATTGTTTTAGTTGCAAAGGTTTGACAATTATTTGATATTTCTAAGAGTAACTTCAAACAGAGAAGTCCAAAGAGAGCTTGGTTCAAGGATGAAGTTACTCATAATGGCTTTAAAAACAATGGCATAAATGGGAAGATATATAGTTCTTTTGTAAGAAAAACCAAAAAATTAATGCCCACCTAAATCCTGTTCAAGACCAAATGCCATCTACCAAGCTCTAAATAATGGGTATGGCATGTGGCTTGAAGTAAGGTAGCACCTATCATGGGGATATTTCTTTGAGTTTATTTTAAAGAACATATAGATATCAGTTTGCCCTAAACTCCTCTTAAAATTTTCTAATAATTAAAATGTGGAAAATTGCAAGTCTTTAATGACTTAATGCTAGTGATAAAATGGGTTAAGTATGCTTTCAAACTTCAAAAACCAATTTTGTCCCTTCTTCTATACCAAATCAAATAAGTTGTTAAGGTTTTTTAAGAAATATCTTTTGTTTAAGTTTATAAGGAACAAAACTCAAAATCCAATGAGTTGTCAACCATTGTTGTCTGGGGTCACCTTGGTCTTTTCGATAGAAGGGAATATTGCACTCTTTGCAATTTTTTTTTCTAAACTAACTCTAAATTTATTTTTATTAGTGTAATTATATGAATAGTCAATCCAAACATTTTTGCAATGTTATTTTTCTTTTACATAAAATATAAATTTACAAATTTTTACTCAATAAAAAATAATAGAATATAAATACGAAATTAAAATTTTAAAATTATTTAATAGGTATGTTTTACATTTTTTCCCACATTAAATATATCAATAAAAAAATAAGATATGATTTAATTCTAAATATTTATGGAAAATAATGGAAATACAAGAATCAAATCCATTTATATATGATAGGATCATATTTACTCACTCAAATTTATCTCCTATAACACACTCAATTTTATCTCCTATTAGTAATAAGAGTTGTGTTAGATTGTAATTCAAGTATGGTTTTCTCTAAAGTTTAAACATTTCTGAGCTTCAAAAGGGAGATTTCAAGCATTATAACACGAGGACATAATGTTTTAGAGAGAATGTTTAATCAAGAGTTCATTGTAAATTCATTTCTATTTCTTTTGGTGTGATATTATGTAATAGTTGTTAATGTTATCAAGTTAGTTTATGCTTTATAGATAGCAATGAAGATGAGCATGGAGCAACGCATATTGACTTTAAATCTATTTTATTTCTATTTCTTTTGGCATGATCTTGTCTAATAGTTACTACTATAGCTATCAAGCTAATTTCTTCTTTAAAGATACTAATAAAGATGCACATGGATATATAAGAATATTAACTTTAAATCTATTTTAGCAAAGAAGTTTTCGTCAGGAAAAAATTGCAAACAACAATTATTATTCACAAAAGATAGATGAACATTTTATTATTGAAAACAAATGTACAATGATTTCTAGGTCTATTGAATTCAATTTGTATTTTAGCCTAGTTATTACTTGAGATTGCTTAAAAGAAATGGATGGAAAAAATGTAAAAACATTTAAAAGATTTGATTAGTTTTGGGGAAATGGATAAGGACTCCCCGAATTAAAGGAAGACACCTGCACGTCCATAAATATGAACCCCTCTCCTCACCATAGCATGTGTGGGCATTCAAGCAATAACCAATATAACAATGAAGGGAATTGTCTTCAATAACCAAGGAGTTTATTATGTTTCAATTTACTTTTCATGGAAGTGTTTTATATATTAGTTTGCATCAAACATTGTGTTTTAATGAGGTTTGAAAATCCTAACATAGATAGAGTGATCTTATCAAGTAGGAGTGTGACCACTATATAAATAGTTTAAATGTTTGTTCTCGATTATACAATCTTTACATAATCAAAGGTTTTAATTTGCCAAGATACTCATATAGTCATAAATCCTTGCATCCCCTAGCATATATTATATATGATGAATGCCAATATTAAAACATGTTCTTGGTTACTAACAATATTGGTTAAAATTTTCCAAATCCAAGAAAAAGCTACAAATAAACTACACATGTGAACTCCACTTATTATTTATTGAATATGAACATTGAAATCATATATGAAATTTCATAGTATAAGACTTGGTTAATTTTCAAAATATAATCACATATATGATATCATTTTTACATAAAATCATGATTAATAATTACATTATAAAATCCAACTTTAGTTGAATCTCATATTTTAAGTGTTATCAAAGCATGGACATTATTATACTTTCACATGATAGTAGTGTTATTTTTCAATATATTATTATGTCTAGTGTCAATTGTCCAAAAATGGTAAGGTATAGTTTTAAGAAAATAGAAAGATAGAGCCCGCAAACTAAAATATCCTATGTGTTTTTTCTACTTTTCCATGTTTTTTTATTTTCCACTTTTTAAAAAAAATATAAAATTTACAATTTTATCAAAAACTATATATTCATAGCCATTTAGAAATACAATTTAATTGTTGTTGAGATTTAAAAAAATAAATAAAATTAACATAGGCAAATCTATAAATACATACTTATCCATAAAAGCATCCAGTTTTTAACTTATCATTTCTCCTAATATAGATGTGGGTCCCTCCAATTGTAATTTATAAACATAATACTTCTTCCTAAATACATGACAATTTGTCTATCTTTAAGTTTGTTTAGATATATCTCTACAATTCAATACAATTGGTTAGAGACTAAAATCTATAATATTGAAAAGAAGATGTTAAAGTTTTTAAATAAACTCAAAAAATCACTATATAAATGAAAATATACTTTAAAGGATATTAAGATAAATAAATTCATAAAATTGCTATATAAATAAATTAAAATAAATCCACTTTGAATTTGTAAAATTCATTTTAAACTAACATAGTAATAAAACATCAACTAAAATAAGTTTACATTAACTTTAAATCTATTTTAAAGATTAATCTAAATTATTAATATATTTTAAAAATAATAATTCTCTTAATGAGCTTTAAAGCCTTATTTCCATAATCTTCTTATAGTTTAATATCTAAAGGTGTTTCTAAGTCTCTCCTTTCATTTAATCCAATTTATATTTCAAAGTTTGTTTCGTTTACAACTGCTTGAAAGATTTGTATATTTTCCATAGTAAAAACAACTAATACCAACTTCCAATTTTTGTTTAAGAAAAGTCATAAAATTTACAGTTTTTTTTCCTAATTATAAAGAAAGAAATATAATTTGTTAGTTAAAAAAACAAGAATAAAATCCTATCATTTTTTCCCTCTGCAATCCTTGCCCCCTCTTTCAAAATACAACCAGTTAGTTTATCCAAAGCATAAAAGTTTCTCACTTGGGATTTGGGCTCAAAATATTTTAACAATCATACAGAGCACCGACTTACAGATTTGAAGGTTGAGTTAATACATGAAAAGGATCAACCCAAACACCAATTACTTCATATTCATATAAATAACTGAAATTGGCTTATTGGTTTCACAAAACAAAATCCATCAAATCAACCAGTACTCAATGAATGGGCACCAAAAATTGACACGTTTTGCATTCGAAACCAAACGAGGGAGTCAAATTAACTATGGTGCTAAGCAATGCCGAAATAATCGATGCAAGTTTGTAAGTTAGTGGAATTTGAGAATATCGAAAGCAGTGGTGGTCATCCAGTAGATATACATTTGAGAATATCCACTACGCCAATTCTTGTATACTCCTTAGCTTCACACATTCTTCTGCCGACAACTCCTTATTATACTCAAATCCTGTCACCACCATGTGATAAGACCCTTGACTTAAATATTTACCCTTAATCCCAACATCTGGAGTGGAAACCCATGTTGTTTGTCAATCTTACATGAAAATACTCAACACCGCGCTTTCCTTGTTAACCATGAGCGGTACCTTGCTCGCACCATCTCCATCTTGTTTGCCATAACCGGTGCCACTGCCTGTGGCCTTTGGTCCATAGGTGGTTCTAACCTAAACTGCTCTGACATAAGAGGAGAAAAGCGGTACCCTGGGTAAAATGGAAAAAGAGAGGTTTCTCGAGGCTTCTAGATCATGAGCCTCATGTCCTCTCTTATCCCTAACATTGTGGGTCAGTTGAGCTCGATACCCCCCATCATAGGATCTTGGAAGCCACCTCATCCACAAATCTCTCAACCATTCCTATCCATTGAGCCTTATAAATACAAGCTCATGTCCATGGTTGAGGGGAAAACTTTAGAGGTATTGTTATGTTGTTGGATTGACCACTTGGCCCAAGCCATTTGAGAGCATAGAGAGTAAAGTTGGAGCTTCAGGGGATGAAGTGTTGGTTTCATGGAGATGCATGTCAACACTAAGGCTTAATTGGTTGTAAAATTCTCCATTCATCTTAATGCAAAGCTGATTTCCGTCCCACATTATTGTTGTTTTGATTTCACATGTAAATGTTGTTGGATTCCTTAGTCACTGATATGGATAAAAAGATTATGTTCTGGTAGCTTTGATGTGTTTGCGTGTTTGATATGATTGCAGGTACACAGGTTCACTATCGAAGCAGCATTCCAGGTATCTACGACATCCAGGGAGGGTCTTCAATCTTTGTCGTTCACTCATTTGTTCTGGATCTGAACCATTCAAACCAAAGGAACATCTTCTGTTCGCAGAAGGTGAAATATTCCTGCTTACACTCCCGCAAAGCTACCAATGTTTCCATTCTAAGAAACGCTTCTAAGTCAAAGCACCCACGAACATAATTTAGTATTTGAATCTGTGTACACTTCCAACCTTCATATGATCTTTAGCTTCACACATCTATCTGCCCATGACTTCCCTAAAGATACCAATGTTTGGATGCTTGGCCGCTCTTCTAACTCAAAGCACTCCTCCACTTCATCGATTCTTGAAAACAATATCCAATTTCTGGTAATTTAAGAGTGGTCGTCAAAAACCCTGGTTCTTGTACGATGTATCGAATGCTAAGCATGAAAATCCAAAATAATTGTAAATGAAGGGAGGGGATTTACCCTTCCCTTACAGTTCCCTTATCTCTCTTTGGAGATGCAGGTAACCAGTGAAGATCCATTGGACACTGCAACTGACGAGCAACTATTCAACTCAGTAGAATAGTCCAGAAACCATGCACAAATTAATCTTTGTAAGAGTTAGGATTATCTTACCCAAAATACAGTTTTTTTTTCTCATGTCTGTGACTAATATTTAATTTGTAATGTGCTTACTTATTGTCAAACAGACGAGCCTAAAACCTAGCAAAAGATTGAAAACCTTGCATAATGGAGGAAACATTAAAAATCTTGATGCATGATGTCAAAATATTACATAATTCCACAAGGAATCAACATGTTGCTGAAAAAGGAGAACGAAACCCCTATAGTCCTATCTAAACTAGTTGATTTTTTCTCAAAACTAGTTGATTTTTTCGCTATATTCATAAATTAAGAATCCAGGGCATAGCCCATAACAAGCCTAGGGATATTATGGTGATGTTTCAATTTAATGTGGAGCTCCAGAATACAAAATGAGGAAGAAAGTAGACAATAGTGGCTGTTATAAAGAGTTTAAAGGAAGCGAGCACTACTCCAGAATCATCCCTTATCATTAGTAACAAGTGCAAAAGAACCCACTATACTCAACCATAAATGTTCATTCGCGAACAAAACCTAGGTGAATTTGTCTACCATAGAAATATTGTGAAAATGTATGTCGATTCCTTAACCTGGTTACCATAAATGTAATGTTGAACATGTCTTTGATATAGTATATGAGCTTTGAATGGTCACTAAAAGGGTCCAAGTTGCAATCTGGAGGAGGAATAGAGGAACGTTTAGTTACACACGATGAATAAATGACAGTATAGGAGGGAATGAATGGTATGATGTGGGAAAATGACATGAATTAATAGTAGATGTGGACTCACCAGAATCTGAACCTTTAAACAGAACTAACTGATTAGATAAAGACAGATTAGAACAAGGAAGCGAACTTGTACTCTGAGTTGTTGAGTTGAGCTAGAGGATCATTTTGGCCAACAAAAAGAAAAAGTGTTACTTTCTTGTCTTTAAAAATTCACAAGTCCATTAAACCATCATCAAATTCTCTCTCAATTGAGATTACTGAACCTCGGTATGATAATGCTCATGAATTAAAATTTCTGGATTTCCCTATAGAATTTGCCAAGAAGGTGAAACATAAAATTGATTGTGATCGTGAATCAAACTTTCGATATGCTCCTATAGAATCGGCCGAGAAAATGAAACTAAGAATTGAGCATTTCGCTTCTTCATTGAAAATGGATCATATCTACGAACATGACACAACCATAACTGGACGAGTTAAAAGCACCACTTGAAGGCGGGTAAGAGCTCTACAGTGCACTAAGGGCAATAGGGATGGAGACCTTGACAACTCCGTTGTGTTTATATTTTATGAGAGCCCTATGAATATTCGTCATATTCGTAATGTTATTGGGGTTGAAAAAGACTTTGTTTCCCACAGCTATGGCCGTGATTTGGATACCCGAAATGTAGGTTACCATGTTCTACTGGACCCAACCGTAGGCTCTCAAAAGACAAGAAACTTAGTAGAGTTGTTAGTTGGGAAGGGAAATGGTGATTTTAACACAGGTAACACTGAATGCGTGAAGACCTATAGGGTCTGCATCATAAAGCTTCAACTTGTCAATGCATTGGCTCTTGACCAGCTGCACCACCTTGGAAGCCAAGGGAAGATCATCTGCTACGCGACCATAGTTGATTCCCACAGTGCTAGCCTCTGCAAACAAATCCAAAAAGAAAAACTGTTGGTTACTCAATCACACAAAAGCAAAGCTCAAACCATTTTCACAATAAGACGTATTTTCTCACCTGCATAAGTAAGGATAGGGAGCGCCACTGCAATCCATATCGGAATCGAGCCAATACGGAAGCTCATTCAGAGTATTTTCTTGAATTCTTTTGCTTACTCTGATTCGAACGTGTGACGTCGAGTATGCTCGGCTCGAGTGACAAACACTCTGAGTGACCAATCCCTCGACACCAACATATCTACCACCTCATCCCCAACCTTTGAATGGTCTTTTCGGTTGAGCGTCTCGGAGTAGTTATCATGTGAATCCCCATTGTGGGCGGGCCTGACATCCTGTACAGAAAGACGTCAAAATCCCTGCGTGTTGGTGTCTCGGTTCTTGAATTTTACACGAAAGGAGATCAACGAATTTGCCTCTAACGAAACCAGGCCTAGAAAAACAAACTTTGTTTCCAAGTACCTAGTGGTTTTTTTCAAAGTAACTGGCAGTTTGTTTTAAAAAACGTGGCACATTTTTATTTGACAGAGAGCCAACGAAATGAACAATGTTTAAAAACAAAACTTCATAGATAAAAATGCATACAACGTCAATATTTTAAATCAATAAACGAAGTTGTCATCGCATTATAGCCTTTGAATATAAAACATATTATCTACATTTAGTAGATGATATTTTAAATTAGTAAAGGCACTTGTTGTCGCATTATAGCCTTTGAATATAAAAAATATTATCTACATATGTATGGTTGGATAACTAATTCTTACTATTGGCATGTCCATGCAATGCAGGTTCTAAAATGGTTCATTGGCAATGACAGTGCCTCCATTGAATAGTTTCATGTTGCGATAAACTATGAAGCTATTCTATGTTGATGTATTTGTAACTTCGAAATGTATTCACTTGTATATTTTATGTAGTGTATCCCGATGTTTATTCTGGGAAGAATCTATAATGTAATTGAGTCATGTCATGCCTCGATGTTCCTATCAAGAGATCCAATAATGTAAACAAGTCATGTAAAGTCATAGTCGGTAACCCTCCTTATTGATCAAGGGGTAAAGTCCCCGCAGTGGTGTGTCCCTAGGGTTATTAGACTCTCCTAGAGAATTTGGCCCTAATGAGTTATTGTCAAGTCGGGAATTAGTATAAATAGAGAGTGAGCCTCTCTATTTATCACACATTCACTCACACTTAGTTGTAGCGCATAACTGAGAGAGCAGAAGAAGCTGGGACAAGAGAGAGAGAGACTACTGCTATCAGGAGATCATCTTACTATTTTTTGGTTTTACTTTTGGTGTTGATTCTGTATTTGAGGAAGTTGCGGGGTTTTCTCCTTTATGGTTTCCCCGAGGAAAATATTTGTGTCTATTGTATCTTATGTTTGATTGTTGTGCTTGTTATTCTCTCAGTTAAAGATCCTAAGATAATGCTAGCTTAAATGTTAAAAATCTAACATGGTATCAAAGCTAGCCTGAGAAGAAGAAACTATGCAGCTACAGAAACTAGGGATTCCTACTTTTTAGATCTCTCTCCATAGATTTTCAGCAAAAGGAGGTTGGGCTGACTCTTCTCTTTAGGGTGCATCTTTCTGTCGAAGCAGAATCTGATTCTGAGCATTTTCAGTTTTTGACCTGACACTTTTGCTGGAAATTAGGGCTTTCCACAGAAGTGGAATTTTTGAGTGAGCCCAGGCCTGGATTGATCTCCTCCCCAAAATTGAAGTTTAGAGATCAAGATGAAAGTTTTTGGTTGGACAGAACTCTGGGAAAGTCAAACCCTAATATACTCTTGAATCAGCTCTATAGAAATTCAGCTCCAGATCCAATTCCGACATCTTGACCTGGTAATATCTAAATCTTTTGTATTTCCATTTGAGGTTCTCAATTAAGATGTCTCATCATACCAAGCTTGATGAAAAGCTTGAGGGAGTTGATAACTTTCGAGCTTGGAAATATAGGATCTCCCTGGTCTTGGAAGAAAATGAGTTGGACTCTTACATCACTGAAGAGGTTCTAGTTCCAGAGGGAGATGAGGCTAAAGCCTTACATAAGAAGAAATTGGTCATAGCCAAGAGGATTATTTCTGATTCAATCAAGGATCACCTCATACCACAGGTGTCCTCCTTAAAGACACCTAAAGCTATGTTTGATGCCCTAACCAAACTGTTTGAAGGGAAGAACATAAACCGAAAGATGACTTTGACCTTAAAGACACCTAAAGCTATGTTTGATGCCCTAACCAAACTGTTTGAAGGGAAGAACATAAACCGAAAGATGACTTTGAGAAACAAGTTGAAGAATGTGAAGATCTAGAATGAGGAGACCATACAATCATACTTTATAAGGGTCTCCCAGATCAAAGAACAACTTGAAGCAGTGGATGAAGAAGTAGAGAATGCAGAAATTGTGATGACCACCTTGAATGGCCTCCCTAGGTCGTGGGATTCTTTCATCCAAGGAATATGTGCTAGAAATAAACCAATCAAGTTTAGTAGATTTTTGGAAGAATGCTCACAAGAAGAAGCTCGAATAGTAGCTCGAGAAGAAAATATGGGAAATGAAGATCAAGCTCTCACAGTAAACTCTAAGGAAAGCAGAAGGGACAATCATCATCACCAAGGTAAGCACTCTCACCAGAAAGATAATTCTATAAAAACAAACAAGGATCTATCCAAACTCAGATGCTATACATGTGATGAAAAAGGACATTTTGCTAGAAATTGTCCTGTGAATAAGAATGGTTCCAAGAAGAAGAAGAACTATAAAAGAAGACATCATGCTCACACTATAGAGGATGATGATCCTCCTAGAAAAAGAGTAAAATAAGAAAATGAAGACTCTTCAAGTGACGAAGAATATGTTATGATCTCTTCCCTCACGGGAACTGCCACACATGGAAGAAAAGATTGTCTTATTGAAAGTGGGGCTTCCAAGAACATGATGGGATTCAAGGAATCCTTTGTGAAACTATCCGAACATAATTCACCCCATAAGGTAAAACTTGGGGATGACTACCAATATCCCATAAAAGGTAGTGGTGAATCCTCCTTGTAACACCCTGGTTTTGACCCCGTTTGCATTAAATATACATGAAACATATATTGTAAATAATCATGGTGCGGAGCTAAAGGCAAAGGCCACACCATGGATTTGGTTATGTTATGTTTCGGATAGAAATTGTCACCGATGGTATATTGGGACATGCAACATACATATTGAGTTGTGGCATCATGTAAGTATGCATATTTAATTAAATAACCCAACCAGCTATGTTCACTACAAGCAAATTGAGAAGGGGCATGATTCCTAATGATAAGGAGGGGGAATGCTGAACCTTGAGCCATGGGGGAAAAGCCATGTGTCACCACCACCTTAATTATTCTATTGTTAGTTGGGGCCATTATTTTGCTGGTAGGAAAACCACTATGCCCACATGCCTACACTCTCTCCATGATGCGATCTGGATTGCCGATCGTTCTGTCCACTCTCCCCAACGGCGACTGTTCATTTTTCCTCATGCAGAGCGGAGTTAAAAGGGGATTACAATCCTTGTGTGGGGGTTCACCTTTTCCTCCCTCACACCGTTTTCGATTCCGTGGTTGTGTTCTTTTTCCATTCACGCAGGAGATCATTTTCCCGTTCACCTTTGTCAGACTGTGTAACGCTCTGTTACTCCATCGTTGAATCGTGACTGTGATATCATCCACAATTGTGTTGGCTGCGTCTTTCTCCCTCATGTAGAGATTGGGAGTCTGTTCCTTTCCCATTTTCGGTTTGGGTAAGTCTCCAGCGATTGCAGTGGGGATTGTGTGTTGTGGGCTCATGGTTGTTTGTGGGATGTTGTTTGCCACGATTGCTAGACTGTGTATTTACTGTGTGATTTGGCTGCTGTAGATTGGTGTGGAATCGTTTTGGCCAGAATAGGGCCAAGAATGATCCAGGGAGTTGTTTTCCCTTATTAAAGCTTGAATAGTTGTTTTGTTGCATGCATGCAGTGGTTTTGTCCTCAGACTGCATTGGAGTGGTGAACGAGGGCCTGATGTGCTTGATAAACCTTGTGGTTTGGGAACCACACAGACAGAGCTACTAGTTGGCTTTCTTCTCTACAACCCCTGAATAGCACTAGAAGGGAGATTAGGGTCTGAGGGACTGCATTGCAGAGAAATGACTGATTTCATTGTGTTGGGTGTGTGTGGGTGTCCTAGAAGACAGGCTTGTTCTGGTGTAGGTGTCCTTAGCTCTTCAATGAGCTCACCAGCTTAGCATTTAGCCTTTCCCAGCTCCTGGATGGCCTGATAAACCCAACTTTGTTGGCTTGACTGATCCATTGTTCGCTTAATAAACCCAACTGTGTTGGCTTGGCTGAACTGTGTACCTTGTGGTGTTGTTATCCTTGGTTATGTGTAAGCCTGTTAGTTCCTTATTCCTTGGGGAATCGTGCCCAACTCGAGGGTGGTAGCGTTGCTCAGAGATTAAAGAGCATGCGGGCCTATGGTTGGGTGGAACGTTGCAGCGATGTAGCTGGTTGCAGGACAAGTTCTCTATAAGATAAGTAATCTTTCATAACTTGTGTCTGCAACTATATTTTCCATTGATGAATGATGATGTACATGTTGAATGCTGAATCATATATGAATGCATGTTGCTTGCTTTTGCTATGTATATGAATGATTAATGCATCGTAATATGTTTTATGTTTTTAAGTATCATGATTCAACATTATATGTATGTATGTTCTTATTCATGGGGCTAGATGCCCGGATGATTGATGTATCTTAGCATCCTCTTCGCCGGTCGAAGGGTCGGGGACGTTACAGTGTGGTATTAGAGCTCTGGTTGGAGCATGGGCCTGAATGGGCTATGAAGATGCAGTGACAGAGCTTATGATGCAGCATTTGGGCCTCAGAGGGCCATGAAAGAATAGTCAACAGAGGCAGGTTTCCTACTACCTAGAAGAAACCAGGAAAAATGGGTGATNGACAGAGCTTATGATGCAGCATTTGGGCCTCAGAGGGCCATGAAAGAATAGTCAACAGAGGCAGGTTTCCTACTACCTAGAAGAAACCAGGAAAAATGGGGGATGACAAGAAGATTCACAAAGATTTTCTAAGTACCAGAATGGTTGGCTCATCGAAAAACTTAGTACGAAATTATTTCGATGCAGCGGAAAAGATAGTCTAAAGGTCACCCGATGTACGGAAACTAGAAGCAGATTGTTGAAGGAATTGCATTCGTCGCTCATCAACGCATCGGAGAACTTAGTGTGAATTTCCTCCGACACGGTGGAAGTGTTAGTTTGAAGCCCACCCAATGGCGGAAGGTTTTTATGAAAATTTGCTTAAGTGTTAAAATCATCGGCGATCGGCAATGATTAGTTGATCGAATCGTCGATTCCTATAGGATCAAGTTGCCGACACAACGAAGAGTTTGGCGACTACATTGGAAGACAAGGCAAGAAGAAAATTCAAAATTTTCTCTAAGGCACGAGATCATCGGCCATCGAGAAATGTTAGTGGATCAGATCGCCGATCGGAGAAGGTTCAATGAAGGTGAACCGTAGTTGTGGCTGCTTAGTCAACTATTCATCCAATGCCACGATGAACAACTGCCCCGACCGCCTACGAGTGCCCCGCGAATACCATAGTGACTCTGTTGCCCACTGTTGCGGCCACATAAAGAAATAATCACCCGACGCGAAGTGCATATGAGCGTCGATGCTGCGGAGACTAGTCGCTCCGACTGCTGACAAAGTCATGAGTTGCGGAAGACATAGGAATATTGTGGACCGCCATTGCAGAAGCCGAAAGGACTAACCGTCCGATGCACAGAGCACCCGACTGCTAACGCAACGGTTAGTCTATGTTATCGTTGATGAAGTTCGGAACGATAGATGATTAAGGACCCGATATGGTGGATGAACATAGAACAACAGATCGCTGATAAAACTTAGAATAGTAGACCACTACAGGCCGATACGGCAGAAGGGAATAGACAAGCGAACTGCTGACACACCGGAGAGAATTATATGTTATGGCTGTCAAAACGCCGGAGAGTTAGCAGGGAAGAGACCTAATTAGAAGAAATTTTGAAGAGTATAAGGTTAGCGGAAAAGTATTAAGGATCAAGCCGTCGATCGGAAGGAATCAAAAGATTGTAAATCCACCGTTGCTGCTGCTCTGGGGACTGCAGACCCGATGAACAGTCGATTTTCTCACCGATGCAGATTGGGGGTTTAGTTGAATTGCCCATCGAAACGCCGGAGAGAAACAAATTGACATACCATCGATGAACTAGGTTTTTTTACCACTGAAGTATCGAAAATATAGCTAGGAGGAGGTCTGATTCGGCCAAAGGAGATTTGGGTTTCAAGAGAACCTCTCTGTGATTTTTTTTAGTAGTTTTCAACTTCCTTTTAGTAGACTTTCAGCATATTATCAGTGGTCACAGGGCTGAAAAGGAAGAGGGAAAATTTTGTGTTTTGAGAACAATTGTTGTTTTATGAATTTCCAAAAGAGGAAGGTAAGAAGTTTTGATTTATATTAATGATATGCATCTAACACTTTGCTACTAACGCATTTGTAGAATTATAGACAACTTCCAAGAGCAGTATTCCAAGAAGACTAGTAAAGCAAAAGGTGGTTCAGTCATGAGAACCCATGATGGGTATGATGCTCGGAATTCTTACGAGTGTGCAGGAGATGCCATAGGAGAAAATGTCCGGAATGGAAATGATAACATAGAGTCTAATGGAAGGAGATTCCAAGAGACACTGTCTGAGGTTGCAGCCACCATGAGAAGCTTGATTAAAGCCCAGGAAGAGCAGCATCAGCTGAATGCTACCATGTTGCAGAGTTTAACAGACTTGTAGAGAAAGATAGATTATGGACGAGGTACATCAAGACCGAAAGGCAATAAGAGCAGCACTAGGAGGAGGAGAAGGATTTCCAGTGGATCATCTGACTTTGAAGAATCCAGTGGAGATACAAGGCCATCTTCTCATAAAAATAAAAGAAGAATACACCATAGGGATCGCTCTCGGGATGAATTTAAGAAATCTAAGCCTCCTACATTTGATGGTGAGATAAAGACTGGACAAGAGGCTGCAGCTTGGCTTCTTGGGATAAAGAAGTACTTGCAAGTGCAAGATTATTTAGGAAACATGAAGGTAAGAGTTGACATATTCAACTTGAATGGAAGAGCATCCATTTGGTGGGAACACTTCAAGCAAGTAAAGAGGATTAGTGAAAGGAAACTGAAGTGGAAACAGTTCAAGAATTATTTTAGGCATAAATACCTCTCTGACAGGTATTATGATGACAAGATTAAGGAGTTCCATGAGCTGAGATTAGGACAGCAGACCATGGATGAATATGCAAACAAGTTCTTGGAATTGTTGAGGTATGTCCGGTACATCAGAGATGAAAAGGTGAAGGTCCAACGGTTTCTAAGTGGATTGCCTCAGTCTTACAAAGATAGAATTGAGTTTTACAAACCAAGAACTCTTGAAGAAGCAATAAGGAAGGCTAAGTATTGCTATGAGCAAAGCAAAGGTAAACCTGATTACCATAAGGCATGGAAGGACAAGAAGAATGAGAAATTTGACCAAAGAAGGAAAGGTTTCAAACCTTCTAGATTCAGGAACCAGCAGAAGCAACCATCCAAAGCTGCGAGTAATCGAGTTGGAGTGATGGGTGGAAAGCCTAAAGAGCCACCATAGAATAAAGGTCCACTCAAATGTTAGAAATGTGAAGGACCCCACTTGTGTAGATATTGTCCACTCGAGAATGGAAGTGCAAGGCTAGCTTATAACATTCGGGAATCAGAAACAGTGGGTTAGGTAGCAAGAGCAGTCCCTAGAATTTATGTAGCATTGGAGGACCACCAAGAAGATCACCAGTCAACTATGGTTGAAGTTGCAGGTAAGATTGTTGAACAATCTGTTTCTATTTTGATTGACCCTAGTTCTACTCACAGTCACATTACTCCTAGAGTAGTGGAGATGTGTGCTTTTAAGAAGGTCAAGCATAGACAATATTAGTTAGTTCAGCTAGCCACTGGGACTAAGAGAAAGGTTAGTGAAGTAGTTGAGAAATGTCCATTGGTTATGAATGGATTGATCACTTGCGTAGATCTGAATGTTCTACCGCTTGGTTCCTATGATGTTCTCATTGGAATGGATTGGTTAGAAGCTCACAGAGTATAAAAGCTTGACTGTTACAATAAGACTTTTGAATGCACGGATGAAGAAGGAAACCCAGTAGTTGTGAAGGGTATTCCGAAGGTAATTTCAGTAAGACAGGTTTCAGCAATGCAGTTGAGGAAGTTCTGTAGGAAGGGTTGCCAGCTGTATGCAGCTCATATTCTGGAACCAATAGGAGATGAAAATCCCAAGTTGGAGGACTATCAATTGTTATAAGAATTCGAGGATGTGTTTCCCGATGAGATTCTAGGGCTTCCTCCAAAGAGGGACTTTGATTTCACCATTGAACTTGTGCCAGGAGCGGCACTAGTGTCTAAGACACCCTACAGGATGAGTACACCGGAGATGCTAGAGTTGAAGATGCAACTGCAAGAGTTGTTGGAAAAGAAGTATATCCGACCGAGTGTGTCTCCTTGGGGAGCACCGGTTTTGTTTATAAAGAAGAAAGATGGTACACTTAGGTTATGTATTGATTACAAACAGTTGAACAAGGTTACTGTGAAGAATAAATACCCTTTGCCTAGGATTGATGACCTCTTTGATCAAATGAGAGGAGCAAAGGTATTTTCCAAGATTAACTTGAGGTTTGGATACCATCAGGTGAGAATCAAGTATGAATACGTTCATAAGACAACCTTCAGGACAAGGTATGGGCACTATGAGTTTGTAGTGGTACCATTTGGTCTCACCAATGCACCAGCTACATTTATGTGCCTTATGAACAGTATCTTCAGCAAGTATTTGGACAAGTTTGTTCTTGTTTTCCTTGATGACATTGTAGTTTATTCTAAGAACGAGGAAGAACATGAAGAGCATTTGAGATTGACATTGCAATTACTCAGGGAGCATCAACTGTATGCAAAACTGAGCAAGTGTGACTTCTATAGAGATAGAATTCAGTATTTGGGTCACATTATCTCAGAAGAGAGTATATCAGCAGACCCTGAGAATATTGAAGCCATTATGAATTGGACTACTCCAAGAAATGTGACGGATGTAAGATCTTTTATGGGACTTGTAGGATACTACAGGAGATTCATTGAGGAATTTTCCAAGGTTGCACATGCCATCACTTCTTTGCAAAAGAAGGGGATAAAGTTCGAATGGACTTTGAAGTTTGAAGAAACTTTTCCAGCGGTTGAAGAATCTTCTCACTAGTGCACCAATATTGAAGGTTGCAGATTGAGAGAAAGATTTTGTGGTGTGTACCGATGCATGCGGACAATGGCTTGGAGGAGTCCTTATGCAGGACAACCACGTGATATGTTACGAGTCAAGAAAGCTAAAGGAGCATGAGAAGAACTATGCCACTCATGATCTTGAGCTTGTAGCCATAGTACATGCTCTCAATATGTGGAGACATTACTTGATGGGTAGAAGATTTGAGCTTAGGACAGACCATTGTGGTCAGAAGTATTTGTTTGATCAGCCTACTCTAAATGCTAGGCAAGTGAGATGGCTAGAATTTTTATGTGAGTTTGATTTCGAAATCAAGCACATAAAAGGAAAGGAGAATAAGGTAGTTAATGCACTCAGCAGGAAGGTGCAGAAAATGCATGTGGCATCTCTTAGTATTTGCCAATAAGATTTAAGGCAATAAATTGTTAATCATGTTACTGGAGATGAATTGTATGAGCAGGTAAAAGACAAATTGCAGCAGCAAGGTCTTGAGAAGAGGTATGAGGGATATAAATTGGAAGAAGATGGACTTCTTACTTATAAAGGCAGAATTTATATTCCAGATGTAGCATATTTGAGGAGGGTTGTTATGGATGAAATCCATCAAGCTCCATATTCTGGTCACCCAAGATATTAGAAGACAATTACTTTAGCTCGAAAGCAGTACTTTTGGTCAGGAATGAAAAAGTACATGGTTGAATACATTTCAAGGTGCATGAAATGTCAACAGGTAAAGGTTGAGCATCAACATCCAGCAGGCTTGTTGCAGCCTTCGCCAGTTCTGGAATGGAAATGGGAAGTTATTTCCATGGATTTTATTATAGGATTACCGATGACTTGGAGACAACATGATTACATCATGGTTGTAGTAGACAAGTTGACAAAAGTAGCACATTTTATACCAGTGAAGTCTATGCATAAGACTGATGACATTTCCAAGATATTCATGAAGGAGATTTTAAAATTGCATGGATTGCCAAAGGCAATAATCTCTGACAGAGATGTCAAGTTCACTTCCAATTTTTGGAAAGAATTGTTTGCGGATTTGGGTACAAAACTAAAGTTCAACGCTGCATACCATCCTTAGACAGATGGGCAGACAGAAAGGGTTAATCAGGTGGTTGAAGATATGCTTCGTATGTATGTGATGGACAAACCAACCAAGTGGGAATATTACTTACACTAGGTAGAGTTTGTTTACAATAATGGACAGCAGGCATCCTTGGGGATGAGTCCATATGAAGCTTTGTATGGAAGAAGGTGTAGGACACCAGTGACTTGGGACAATCCAATAATAGGGTTGTGCTTGGACCAGAGTTGCTCAAGGAAATGGAGCAAGAGGTTGTAAAGATCAGGTAGAATATGAAAGCAGCACAGGACAGATAGAAAATCTATGCAGATAAGCATGGGATGAACAAAGAGTTCATTGTTGGGGATCATGTCTACCTCAGAGTGAGGGCCAAGGAAATTTCCTTGAAGCTTGGAAGTTGTGCCAAGATGTCACCTAGATATTGTGGGCTGTTTGAAGTGATTGAAAGAATAGG